>JAWDEX010000001.1:8453542-8463770 GCA_035221805.1 Trichilia hirta | reverse complement strand
GCTAAGAAGGCTGCTCTATATGAACTAGGGTATCTAGGTGAAAAATATTAGCATGATAAATTTATCGCATGAAGTGGCTCAGAGCATGAGGGTAGATGAAATTAATGGAGTCCAGAACGTAAAGTTCCTATTTTTTCCTATGACGTTGATAAGTCTTTGTGAAATCAAACCTGGCATCCATTTGGAAACAATAGAATTAATAGTTCCTCCTAATCTAAGGAAATTGCACAAAATTTGCATCTACTAGCCTACCTTGAAACCAAATCTGCATATAGCCAAATTATTCTAACTGCAAAATCATTATAAATTTTAAAATTTGACATCCCATTTTCATCAAATCAACTATGTTGTTCCAAATTTGTAAAAGCTAAACATTACAACTTCCCTAACTTGAGGCTCCACTGAAAGATTGCACCCAAAAGTAAGTAGTACTGTAAACTCGACTGGAGCAAAGAACTACTTTTGGTTTGAAACATCTAATTGTATTAGAGAGAAGAAGCCGGTCACAATATTTTTCTTAATAAACTATTAAATTATCAATACAGAAAACTTGTGCCATTTTGAAACCCATTATGGCCTATTCAAGGGATTGAAATTCCATTGCCTGAAGCTTACGTCAGGTTATATTACGAGGAAATCAGCTAAGATTAATAAATTTGACAGGTAACTCTCAATCTTCTATCTGATACACACGCTCCATTTATTGCACTGGGAAGAAGTGCCACCCTTAAAAAAGTTTCATACTCACTCCACTGGTGCTTCTACCTCATCCCTCTCTCCCTCCCTCCAAATGCACACTTCATAAGAATTCATCAATTTGATAGTTCGCATGAAACACGAAATCAAAATGCACAATGTGAGATAGCAAATATAAGTGATTTTAACAATCTAAGATGTTCAGCTCAAGTTTGGACATCAACTGAAAGATTCATGAGCCCCTCTTCCCTGTCGACCCAAAAAAGCTCTCAAACATTGTTTACTTAAAAGATTTGCATTTACTTCATCATGGTCACCAGGAACACAAAGCAGAACGCTTTATCCTAGCTCCCGGAGCCCACAGCAAAAACTTCCAATATTACTAAAAGTGATCCATTTTCTTATAAACAGGAACATGCAAGTCTAGCCAATGCATTTTATCAGTAATTGACAATTCAAGAGCAGAATCAAACTACCGCATGTTACAAATATTCAAAACTAAGAGCATACATACACACTTATATATGTAAAGAACCAAGAAAACATATAATCAATTAATCAACATATACCCATAAGCTTCCAAAATTCACATACTTCAGAATATTGAACTACGTATTACACCATTCCTACGGTTACTAGAACTTAAAAAAATATATATATCAAAAGATCTAAAAGAAATATTCTTTCGTACTTAACTTCGCGTCGACCAATAATACTCCACTTCTACGCTAAGGTACTGCTATTCAGTATCGACCCCAGCGTCCCCAGCACAGCGAAAGCTAACAATGGGCTGACATCCAACGTATCGAAAACTGGAGGGATTATATTGCGAAACAGATTCAAATACGGATCACAGAGGTCCCGAATCGCCGAAAGTGGCTGCCTGTCCCATGGTATGTTGGGAAACCAACTCAGCAAAACCCTAACCATCAGAACCCCACTGTATATATCGAGCCACTTGGCCAATCCCGCCGCGACGACTGTCAGCGGCGTGTTCAGAGACGCGCTCCGGTCACGCATCGCAGCAAAAAACGCAGGCCCTACAGTGTGTACCATATTGTTCGGTACAGATTGTAAGCTTAGAAATTGTTGCAGGTTGGGAATTAGAGAGAGAGCAAAGTTGTGGACGGATTTCATGAATAATCCGGATAGAGATAACGATAAAGACAAGATTGTGGCGACGGTGCGAGTCGAGTTAGTGAGGATAGGGGATTGAGATGGCATTTCAGTGGTTTTGAGGGTTGAAGTTGGCAGAGAGGAGGAAGAAGTAGCTTTGGTGGATTTGGTTTTCGTAATGGGGATGAAACAGAGAGGGATGCGGCGGTGATTCAGGCCATCGTGACGGTGGTGGGAGGAATTAGGTTTTAATGGGACAATAGGTGGTCGGAGGAGGAGCAGAGACGTAGCCATGTTTTTGTGCGGAAACAGTAGACAGAGAACGAATTTCCGATGGAGGAGAAGTCGAGAAGCGAGGTTTTTCAATGACTCTTTATTTTACATTTCAAAAATAAATAATTTAGGGTAGCTGTAATGGGCTTCTTCGTGGCCCATTCTTAATTAGATTTTGATTTTACCCTTTGACCTTTGGTCCTTTTCTCTGCCTCTTACTTTTCTCTCCTTTTTTATTCCTTAAATTACATACACATTATTATTTTTTAAAGAAATATATAACGACTTATTAATTAAATATTCATTTTTCTAAATTTCTGAATTCAGTGGAATTAAAAATAACAGGATGGAAATTTTGTTGTAGATTAAAGATATAAGCAGATAACTAATAACATTGTCAATATAATTTTTCTTAACTATATAAAATTTTATATATTTAAAAAACAGAAAGTTTTTAAAGTTAAGAAGGCATAAAAATTATCATTTTAGTAAGAATTATAATAAGATTTGAAATTTTCAACATTTATTATTATTGACATACAAAATTTAGGTAGAAACTTCACGTACCATCTTGAAAATTATCTTGCATATAATTTTCAATCAAAAAAATAATAAGAAGAGTGTTAGCTATCTAACAAAAATTCTCTAATTTTAAATTAGTGAAATAGAATTTTTACAGAAAAAAAAATAAAGTAATAGTAATTCAATAATTAAAATTTTAGATAGCTTTACACGATGATGTTTATCACGTGGTTAGTGCTATTAATTTTTAATATCTTACCACGTGAAACTTTTTAAGGAGTGAGTTTTATTTTTGGTTAATCAAAAGATTTACTCACAACCTTGCATATTTTTTAATTTTATAAGTTTACTTGTATTTAATAATATTCTTTTTTCTACTAAAATTTATAAATCGACTCGATCTCGAGATCAGAGTAAAATAAGTGTTAAATAGGCTATTACTTTAAAGTTTTGCTTCTATTATTAACATAATTTTTTTGATCTTCCTAACCTCCCTGTCAGTAAAATGTTTTCTAATCTATCTGCTTTTTATTATTCTTCCTAAAGAATTGTTCACAATCAAACTTAAACTCTATAATTTTAAAATGAGGTGCATTTCTTTTTTCCTTTCAATTTTGTCAATTGATTCTCAATTCAGATTTAATGACAGTAAGAATTTTTATTTTAATAAATAATTAGTTCTTGTCATTGTCTTCAACATAATCAAAATTTAAATATAAATTCATTCTTTATTATAGTGTAGGCAAAAAAAAGTTAATTAATTCAATTTATTTTAATTGGGTACAAATTTTAGTTCATTACTAAATGAAACCCCTATAATTTCAACTTGTTATAAATACCTTATAGTTTTAGCTCATTATAAATCCTCCTATATTGAGAATTATGACATATACCCTTTAATTTCAACTTTACCTTGTGACAAATCTTAACGAGAATAAAGAATTCATTGAGACAAATATTATCATCCCTCTTTATATTTTAATAAATACAATTTATTTCATAAATTTTAAATTTTAAGTAATAAATGTTAGTTTCTCGCATGTTATGCATTCTAAAACATGAAATTTAAGTTTTACATATTAAGATTTAGGTATTGAATTAAAATAGACATAATTATAACTTTGTAAGAACATAGCTTGTTTCTAAGTTTTCTTTTCTTTTGTTCAATTTTTGAAACTTTGGAGAATCAAAATCAATTCTGCTTTTTAGAGAGTGATGCCATTGACTCTCTTTTCCTTTATTTGGCTTTAATTGAATTTAATCAAAATAATTGAATTGAATTAAATTTTCAAATAAAACCAAAAAAATTTCAACACTTAAAATTAATCTCAAGCATATTAAAGTGATCACATAGAAACATTTAGCACTTCCTAAAGGATCTTAATTTACCTTGTAATTCATCAAATAATTAAAATTTGATCATTACTAGAAGGCAAGAATCTCACAGTAAAAGGCCCTCCTTCTTACCCTTTTTAATTTTTCTTTTCTCGTGCTTAAAGATAATTAATACATTATTTACCTTTCTATAATTTCTATTTTAATTAACATTTAATTAAATTAATTATATGAAAAATAATGTTGTCAAATGTATGATCAAAGTGTATACAAATATAATGCATACATACTTTATATTTGTTACATAAGTGTAAAGTCAAGATTATGTCACTTGTCCAAATTTTGTTTCTTAGAATAAAATATTAACATTAGTCACTTATATTATATTTAAAGTTAGATTAATTATTATAACAACCTTAACTTATTATGTCAAACTTATGTAGAACATAAGTCGAAAAAATTTGATTCAATTAACGGACAAGATTCAGTAGATTCATCACAAAATTGGTAGTAGATCATATTACCGAATTAAACTCTTTTATTTTTTTATTTAATTAACCTTCAATATGATTAATCAAATATATTTATAGACTAATATTAACACCTAATAATACAATACAACTTTCGAATTATAATAAAGTGTAAAACTTTAACAATGAATCTTTCTGTTATTAATTGCTATTGCACTCCGAACCGGTACCACACATAACAAGCACTGTGTATTCTCATATTACAACTCTATAAGTTAGAACTGCGATATAAGAGTTCATAAGACTCTAAGTATTATTGTTTCAAACTACAAAATATTCAAAATAAACTTTAATCAAATTTCTAAATAATAAAAATATTTAACTTTATTAAATATTTCACAACTTGTTTAAAATTGAATAACATTTTAAAATTATTAAACACAATAATTAAAATCATTAAACAACATTCAATTGATTTTACAAGACAAGTGAGTCGAGAACAAAAAATATACCTGCAATTCCTAAACACTTCAAAAAAATAATTATCACTTCTAACGAATTCTCTACTCTACTCTTAAATACTTGAAATTAAAGTATAAGGGAGTGAGTATACGAGAATATACCCTGTGAGTGGATATAAAAAAATATATATACACATATACGCATAAAATAGTTATATAAAAATAATTTAAGAAAATATTTATAAATTTATAGAAAACAATTTGACTTCAATGAAAATAATGGTACGTTATTTGAAAATCATCGAGTTGACCATTCTTTTTGGCGATTACTCTAATCAAGAACAAATTTGAATTGTCAATAACTTTTATCTTATGCAAATAAAACTGATGATAATATTATGTAAAATCCCTTCAAGTCATAACTATGCATATAATAACCACGTGATTATTTTATAAAAATTATGCATATAATTAAAATTGACTTAGAGTAGTTTGTGAATTTATATATGACTATCTTTTATATTTTTATTTAGCGGGCCACTTTATCCTAATTAAAGTCATTCTCTCTCTTATACCAGTTTCGTCAATGCACTACTCTCTTAGAATAACCACTATCTCGGTTTGTCTCCGAGCTACTTAATTCTGTAACTATAATTTTGACCCTTATATCCATGACCTTCTCGATCTCAATGTTATAAATTAAATCAAATTTATAGTAAATAGTTCTCCAGTCATAATCAAGAAAAACATGATAATATCAAGAAAAAAAATATCATAACTGACTTTTGACCTTATAAACAAATCAATACTCAATTAACAGGCTATTTATATTTTATTTTTAACAATAAACATACAATAAGCTCTTTCCTAGTCTACAAGAAAATAAGTTTTTATAAAACAGTTTAAAAATATTTAAGAGAACAAAAATTCACTTACATAATAGAAAAGGTATACACTCCCTCTAGTTCTTGTACCTCACATTCTCGTCCCTAAGTTTATTGACACTTAAATCATATATAAATCAATAATTTCACCAATCCTATATCTACAAATAAATCCAATGCAATTTACATGCATAATTAGGCTAATAGGTTAAGGTTTCCTAATCGATCAATATTTTATGAAATTTTGGCTATTTATTTGGTTTTCATTTTAAAAAAATCTAATGATCATTCTTATATTATCATAATCATTTCTAACATGAATTTAACATACAAAATCATCTCTTCAACCAAAATATTCTCGAATCAATATTATCTATGAGTAATAATCTATTACCTAAATATATCCATATCTCTATTTAGCACATTTTATCCTATAATCAATATATTTTAACTCAATTTCATAATTTCATGCCTAAATCAATAAAACCCTCAAATAAACAATAAATCATAATTTCAGTACTCATAAAATTCTTAAATAAAAACTTGAAAGATGTTAGAAATCTTACCCATAACTTGATTCAAGCATAAAAAAGTTGATATCTACACCGATTCATCAAAATCTTAATTTGATCCAAACCCTAACTTTTCTCCTCTTTTGAATTTCTTGCCAAAACCATGAAAATAATTCTCATGGAAACCTTGTAATAATGAATTGGCGTTAATTTAAGCTATAAATCAAAAAAATGAAAGGATTTATGATAAGAAGTATTAAAGCCTTAAAGAGAAAAAGAGGAGAGAATGGGAGGGAAAGGAGAAGAGGAAAAGAATGAGGTATTTGCTAAGTTTTAGGGTATATATAATAGAAAATAAAAAATCTAAGATATCATTGAGTATAAAAAGGAAGGAAAGTTTCAGAAGATGACAAAACAGTTTTTTCTTAAGTTAGATATTTGTTTTTTACAATAAAAATATGTCAGTACATGATTTTCTTGTCAAAATATCGATAACTTGTTTTTAGTCAAAATATCAATACCTTTTCTTAAAGTATTCATACTTTCTCAAAAACATTAAAAATATTTAAAATTTGGACTTGAGTTTCAATACAAAGTGGTGTCAACACTTGTAAAATATTAATTATGTTCTTTGAAAAATATCACTCTCTGCAATAAATATCAGTTAAATCTTTTATAATCCCAATGTTATATCTCCCTTATTCGAAGTCTAATTTTACTTTTATTTTTTCTTATACAGTTGTATTTTTATCCTCTTTTGGTAGAAATAAACTACATGTTAAAAATTTATATAGACCAATAGAAAATTAGCTCGGAAGTTTGGATATGCGTTTGAAACCTTAACACTACTAATATATAGTCTCACAAATCTGATAACATGTATTACATATATTCCATGGCTTTATGATTATATAAAAATCAAACATATATATCAACATAATGAAAAATACTCATTTTATTAATCAAAAAATTTACAAGATATTTACAAAATTATAATCACAAATTACATTGTGATTGGCTTTTAAAGCACATATCTCTTCTAATAAATTTTAAATTTTAATTAACATAATAATGAAATACATATAAATAAATTTAAAACATTTAAGTATGAGAAGATTAGAGCTATAAATAATAGTTAATCCAATTTCTTCCTTTGATGAATCTTGTTTGCCTTTTTTTATGAAGCTTGCTTCCTAGAAAGGAAAAGAATTCAAGAATCAACAATCATTACACTTTTTTTTTTTTTTAATTTTAAGTCATATTAATTGTAAGATTTAATGTCACCTTACAAAAATTTTCAATCTTTTCGATTAAAATAAATGGATGAGCATATATATTGATTTTTGATTTTAACTCACAAATTTAGGTTAAAAGAATCTTATCCTAACCCATATATTAATTTGATACTATATTTAATGAAATTATTTTATTTGATGAGATTATCTTTTATTTAATAAAAAATAATTTCATTAAAGTATGAAACGAGTGTCGTTATTTTAGATAATATATGAGTTTTCATTTAGTTGATTTTCTAATTTACTATATTCGATGTTATATATTTATATAATAAATAAAGATAATTTTGTACAAAATTAATATATTTTTATACAATAATGTGAATACATTTAGCATTTATAGAGAATTAATAATATATTTTTGAGAGATTTTTATTTTTTTACTCTATTTGCTAAAAGGAAGAGTGTATTATCAGCAATAAAATAGTCTATATTTGTTTTAGTATTTAGTATTAAATAAAAAATAATCTCATTAAATTTAATAATTAAGAGATTATTGTACATTATTAAATATTATACAGAATTAATACAGAGATTATTTCCTCTCTCTCTCCATATATATTTTAAAACTTTAGTTTATGGTTGGATTATTTTTTTAATTTTAATTTTAATATTTTATTAATATGTATCTTATTATTGAATTAAATTATTTTAAAATTTTATTACTTATTGTTAATTTAATCTATGTAACTAATATGCTACTAAATGTTAATTAATTAAAATTTAAGAAAAAATTTAAAATTCAAATTTCGTTATTATCTAAAATTAAATTTAATTAAAGAATTTGTAATTTTCAAAAAATATAGCGGGTTTAATGATATGTGCCTCAACATATTTTTAAAGGCCGTTAAATATCAAGGAAAATATTTGGATATCTGTCAGTATTCTAAATGAGATCGAGGTAAGTATTATTCCCCCTAATAATAAACTCAATTTTAATTGTAAGCGCTCATTTCTCATTTCTCATTTCTCATTTCTCATTTCTCTTTTCTCTTTTCTCTTTTCTAAGTGAGAAATAATTCAAATTTTACTGAATTTTTAAGTGTAGCCTCTCACTTGAGACTAAAAGGTTAAGTACCATCAGCATGAATAAAACTAATAAATATATATAATTGTGAAGAAATAATTTCTCTAATATATATATTAAAAAATTAATTTATAAACAAATATTATTACTCGTACAAATTCATTAATATTGGTCGTGTTATCAAAATAAAAAAATAATTTTGTTATATAAATTTATATAAATAAAATTTGTACAAAAACAACTATTCTTAACATTATTAATTTAAAATATATTATGAGAATGCAACTCACAAAAATTATATATTAAAATTCAATTCCGAAATACAATTTAAAACCGCATTAAAATTAGCATAATTCAGATAGAATTAAAATGATCTATCTTTGTTATAATTACTTGTAACATACATTTAATTAATTTCCATTTCCGTTTGTTACTTAAAACATTTTACAAAGCAGCAATTTTCCCATATGTATTCATTTGGGAGAGGGACAATTAAGGACACAGTACAACCAAAAGAAATTTACTGTAAGGAAAGCAAATATTTTATATATCAACACAATGGAAATATTTGTGGACGTAAGAATAAAGGCATAGACAAATAATAAGCCTCCATCAACCGTCCATTGGGTGTGATTTCCATGATAATCTTTTTCAACATTCTTAGAGGAGCTACCATCACTCCCCATTGAACCACCGGACGGGACCCAATATAGAACCCTCGCCGCTTGTTTCCCAGCCGCACGGTGCCACCCCTCCGCCTTCTTGTCTGCCTCCGTCCCCTGCACCACCCAACTAGAACGGTGGAGTTTGAGAACATTGATAGTCTCATAGCACCTCTCCTCAACATTTTGTTTGAAGTTAATTCTGTATTTTGGCAATTTTGATTCATCATTCTTTGTATTGGTATCAGTATTAGTCTATATAGTTAGCATAAAGTAATTGGGATGGTGAAGTTAATAATGACGGTCATTATGACAGCAATTATAGCAAGTTTCTATGATTCTTAAGGCCTGAAAATAAAATATTGTGACTTCTTTTTTATTTTTGAACTTTAGGGTTTTGTTGTTGGTAGTAATGATTAAAAGATGTAGGCTTGAGGCTTCTTTTAAATAAAGAATACATAATATAATAAAGATGTTCAAAAGCAATAGTTGGTGAGATGTATCGATCAATAAACGATCCAATAATTCCATCTTACATTAACATTAAACCTTGCACTTCTTTTATCTACGTGTTAATTTGGAAGTGAATTTTGAGATATTATTTTTTTTTCTTATATTTAATATAGTAGATTAGATTATTGTTTTGAGCATAAAAATATTTTTTTTTAAAGAATAGAAATTATAACTTGTACCGTATCTTTGTGTGTAAAACTTAAATTCTTACTAACAAATCATACTAAATAACGTAATTTAAAAGAGAAAAAACTAAATAATAATAATAATTTTATATTGTTGTTTGTTTAATGTTTTTGCAAATTATTGATGTTTGCACACATAATACATCATATTATTTTATGGTTTAAAAGTACAAGCAGAAAATAAAAAAGGATTATATTACAAAATTAAAAAAAAAAAAAAAAAAAAAAAATTAGGACGCATGCCATATCATTCAAATGGCCCTCTATTAAATTTTTA
>JAWDEX010000001.1:8439519-8453442 GCA_035221805.1 Trichilia hirta | reverse complement strand
TGAGTGGTGAAAAGATTGACCCAACCATCATATCTACTTTTGTTTAATCAAACTTCTGTTCTCTGATGCTTACACGTGTAGAGACCCTATAAAGGGTGAAAGCAATACATGGAGGAACATTCTTTTGGAGGGGATTCTTAGAGAGGGCCATCTTTGAACGATTAAGAGAAAGATATTGTACTCATAAATATTTTCTGAGCCCAGCCTCTCGGGTTGGTAAAACACTTAAACCTTCATATTTTTTCTTTTTTTATTTGATTCTGCACAGTTCACTGATTTAAGCATCGGAATTTACTCGCTGATAATTTGACTTTACTCTTAATTTGTTTTTTAATAATTTTAACTAGTCCCCGAAAAAATTTAATAGCAAATTTATATGGTGTGCTAAATTTTTTGTCCTTGAAAAATTTAGGTATCAACATTGATATTATTATTTTGTTTTCTTAAAAAAATTTGTAGTTGCCTTAGGTGTTAGAGGATTTTTTCAGCAACCAAATTTTTTTCTCATCATTCATTTTGTGTTTTTAGGCAATTGAAACACGATTGTCGCAGAAGTTTTATTGACCCAACTCAAATTCAGCCATCCCCCATAATAACTAGAAGAAGACAAAATCTGTATGATATATTTATTATTTATTATGACCATTAAAATTAAATTAAATTAAATCTGGATGCAATTACATGAACATAACTGATGATTATTGAATAAGATTATTAATTATGAATTGAAACTAGTTCTGAACCATCAATCTAATGTCTTTTTCTCAGTCACTGCAAAAAGAATTGCGACTCCAAATTAATTTTCAAGCTCCTATTAAACTTAGCACGGTTCAGAGGAATTAAATGGTCTCTTATTTATATAATTACTTGCACCATACATTTAATGTAAACATTTTATAGAGCAGTAATTTTCCCATATATATTCATTTGGGAGAGGGATTGTTAACCCCCCTTATTCCATTATTTAAAACCACAGAGTTCAACCAAAAGAAAATTGCTGTTAGTAATTATTTATACATCAACACAATGGAAATATTTGCGGGCGTAAGAATGAAGGCATAGACAAATAATAAGCCACCATCAACCCTCCATTTAGTGTGATTTCCATGATAATCTTCTTCAACATTCTTAGAGGAGCAACCATCACTCCCCATTGAACAACAGAACGGGACCCAATACAGACCCCCCGCCGCTTGTTTCCCAGCTGCACAGTGCCACACCTCCCCCTCCGTTCCCTGCACCACCCAACTAGAACGGTGGAGTTTGAGAACGCTGATAGAGTTATAGCGCCTCTCCTCAACATTTTGTATTTTGGCAATATTGATTTATAATTCATTGTATTGGTGTTAGTATATATAGTTATCATAAAGCAACTGATATGAAGTTAATAATGATGGTTATTATGAAAGCAGTTATAGCTGTTATCTATGATTCTTGAGGCCTGAAAATTAAATATTGGGACTTACATTTTTATTTATTTTAGGCTTTTGTTTTGGTAGTAATGATCAAGAGATGTAGCCTTGAGTCTTCTTTTCATTAAAAAATATTTAATATAATAAAGATGTTCAAAAGCATATTAGTTGGTGGGACGTACCGATCAATCAGAGAATCCAATTATTCCATTTTACATTTGCATTTGTTTTATCTACGTGTTGATTTGGGAGTAAGTTTTGAGATATTGTCAAAAAATATAGGAGATTGGGTTATTGTTTTGAGCATAAAAACAAAGTTTATAATATAATATTAAAGCGGAGAGGGATAATTTTTTTTAAAGAGAATGTATGTAAAAGTTGAATTCTTAATAAAAAATCATATTACACAACTACTTTAGAAGGGAAAAAAAAAAAACTATAGAACTATTATACTACTACTAATAATAATAATAATAATATAAATTTCATTCATACAAATTAACATAATAACTTTATATTATTGTGATATGTTTTATACTCTTAAGAATTAAGAGTGTTGAATTTTAAATAAAATAAGAGTATCATGTCATTTACGTACTAATCTAATAAATTTGCGACGCACGTATTTTATTTTGAAATTAATTAGTTATATAGGTTAATAATAATAATAATAAAGCCAAAACATATGTCATTCTTTTAGGGATGGTTTTATATATCTGTCTTACCAAATTTTTATCCTTTATTCATACATGCAAAATTAATTCAATAACTATTAATATTTTAAGCAAATTTATTTTTTTTTCTTATTATCAAATATAAATATATTTTATCATTTATTATTATATTTTAAAAAATACAAAAATAATACGCATTTTTTGTCTCCATTAGTTCTTGTAAAACGGTAAAACCTTTGTCATATAAATACTGAGCATCAAAATTTTTCTTACAAATATATTAAGGTCCCAATTGGAATTACCATTAGAATGGGAAAAATAATTTGGAAAAGTCAAAATTATTTTAAGTATTTGATATAATTTTTTTAAAATCACTTTTGATAAAATTAGTCACTTTACACCAAATTTTCACAAGCAGAAAAAAGAGATACTCTTCAAAATTTGATTTTAAAAACAATTTTGTTATAAATGTATTTTTATATAAACAATAAAAATTCAAATTGACCTCAAATAAATTAATAAATTTCAATGGTAAATAGAAAATAACATTATTAAAACTTAAATAAAATTAAATAGAATAGAATAGAATAAAATAAAATTGAATAATACATATTATTATGTTGTGCTCGATGTGAAACATAATTAAGTTATATTACTTGTATAATTTTATCATTAAAGTTAAATATATTCAATCATTAATTTAAATAAAAATTAAATATATTTTTAAACAATAATCTAAATTTACTTATTACATATTTAAGTAATCTTTATTAATAAATTAAAAAAATTTATTAAATACTTATTTAATTGATTCTTTATATATTGATTTTTTTAATAATACAGTAAAAATAGAATATTTTGAAAGTTACGCCAATCCCAATCTTGGAGGAATTGGAGGAGAACATTGAGAATAGCTTCTAGTAAACGACGTAATTTTCCTAAATTGTTTGTTGGGCCAGGGGTTTAGAATGAATTATTTAAACCAACTTTCACCATAGAGCCCACACTTCGACCCAATATCGTCATCCAATGGGCATTTACGCCGGTTGTTTTTGTGAGCATTTATTGTTTTACACTTATCATTTTTAAGACATCATAAAATCGTTTTACTTTTTCTTTTTTACCTTTTGTTAAATCATACAATACAAATGTTTGAAAATGAGTCCCCTTGAAATTTTGATTGAATCAATCACAAAATAATATTCCAATTTAAAATGTAAGTGTTGCTTCATTCAATTAATAAAATCTCTTAAACTAGCATAAAATATTCAAGATTTATTGATCGCAGTTATGTGCTTATAATTATCACTCATTTTTAAACATAAACATAAACATTAGTATCATAATTGAATTATTAACAAATTAGTTTCAGTATTTTACCAAAGTAATATGACATTATACCTATCACAGAAATTGAATGTAATTATATATTTACCCTTGACAATGAAATAAATCCACATCAAAAAATAATCCCATAATCCCGAGTTTTTATCTACATATATATCAAATCAATCCTCAAAAAACACAAAAAAAAAAAAATAAATAAATTAAAGTTGATAGAATTGGTTAATGACCTCGCTGTTTCTAAAAATTCGCCTCTATAAACTGCGCCAGTGGATTTAAAACTTGCTATAAGCAGTTCCCTTCTCATTTGTAAAGAAATTAAAACCATAAAAGCAAATAATAGCAATTAAGTTATAGTCATCTTTCTACAACTAGAGTTGGCTAAAAAGGAGATGAGACTGAGATTCATCTCCAACGAGCAATATTGAAGGAAGCACGTGCAAATAACAAAATCAGATGAAAATTACTATTGCTTTATCCGGACACGTAATTATAACACTTAAGGCGGCACAAGAAAACATAAAGAAGTAGACAAACAAACCAAAAACCTCTCTCCTAATATTTCCATAGGAGCATATGTAAATAATACTGGTTTTAAAATTTTTGATGAGCCATTTTTGCTAACTTCAAAAACTTACTTGAGAGAATCACGTATTATTACAACCCAAAGATTTCTCCATTTATCAAATATACCGTATCAACATTGATCAAAGTTACATGAAGTAAGGGATGGTCTATTATATTCAGATTTCAATAGAAAACGAAGGATACTATCGGTCAAAATCACCTACTGAAATGTAGTTTGTCAAGTCTAAATTAATTTTTCTTTTTTGGAAATAACAAAAGAAAGCAAATTTTCACTTTTCCTTTGATTCCTTGACACATTACTACGCCACCATGACAACATAGATTACATATATAGATTAAATAGTTAAAATTGATCAGGGTTTCAATTTGTCAATAAACCATCATGGCGTCTTCCTTTTCTGTAGCTAGCTTAGTGCTTCGTAATTTTATTTTGTTTGCTGCAATCAAACGAAATGAGTATACGTAATTTTTTGTTTTTCCTGTATAAATTGGTGTCAACTTGTTCATTGATTAACTTAAAACATCACCAATAAATTAAAATTATAAAAAAAATTGCAGAAATCAGGAACGGACAAGGAGACCAAGCAAAACACTGAAAAAGTAAACTAGAACTTCGCTTTTTATATGATATATCAACTATATCCAACAGCTATCAAAAGGATTCATTTCAGCTGCTTGTTAACAATATATAAAATTAAAAGCAACCAAATCTGAAAATAAATGCAAAATAAAGCCAAAGTCTATCCATGCAGTGAAACGGTCAAAACCCTTACTTATATAGCCTAACAAGAAGAAAATTAAGCGTCAAACTTAACTAATGGTATTCCAATATTCTATAAATAACTAGATATCATATCATATCATATCATATGATATGTGTTTTTGTTTTTGATGCCTGCTTCTTCATAAAATCAAACGGCCTGTGTTCATTTTCCTTGTAGTTGCCGTCCATCCATCAATTATTGCATCTAACTCAGTTGGTCGTTGGTGGTGGTGGTGTTGTTTGAAGAGTCGCCATTGGAGAGCGTGACAGGGTATTTGATAGCATTAAGTTGAACTTTCCGGAGAGCAGCTTTCCCCAAATCAATGCCACAGATATCAGAGAGCCTGACAAGATAAAGAAGAACATCCGAGAGCTCTTCACCTAGGTGTACTTTCTCTTCTTCTTTCCAATCAGGGAGACCTTTGGGAACCTCTCCTTTCCACTGAAATATCTCACTCAGTTCACCCACTTCACCCACCTGAGATTGGTAATCAATAATTAGCAGAAATTGCAGCAGGGGGTAATAATATTCATAATCACTGTTTTCTTTTTGGGGGATGGTTAGGAAATTCACGGTGAGACAAAAAAGGAAAAGTAAAAGGCTTTTAAAACAGTGGATTTTGGAGATTTCTAAACAGAAAGGGAGATTTGTTTCCAGCGTTTAAATTAAAAAAACCGGGTTAAAATTTTAATTAAACCCTAGCTTGAGAGTCAAGAATTTGCGAGTATTAGAAAGAGAAGACACCGTAGCAACTAGCAACAAACAAATCAATACTGGACTTTTCTCAATACAACACAACTGGTTTCGGTTGTATTCATTTGGTTGCCTCTTGAGAAGACAAAAAAAAGACTCTAGAAAAACAAAAGCAAGAACAATAATAATAACGTGGAAATGGAAAAGGGTACTGCGTATCATCTTCCTATTGTTGACACGGGCCATCAGTGAAACAAAACCCTATCAGAAATCAACAAAATATCCGAAAACAACGAAAGGGTACCGATAAAATAGCAAGAACAAAATATAAAAAGATTATAGGAAAATTTTTTGCAGGTTTTCGAGATGATAGAAATATCTATATGCATACCAGAGCCAAGAGTAGATTTCTTGGGCTGTGAAACTGGTCCCAATCCCTTTCCTTTGCAAACTCAGCCATCTTCTCCTTCAGAAGACCAAGAGTCACGATTTCTTCAGTCGTCATCTTCCTTGTTGCTGTTTTACAGAATATGAAAGAAACAGAGAAAGAAAGAGAGAGATAAAGAGACTGGGATCAAAAGCAATTTTCTTGGAAAAGAACTGTGTTAATATATATAAAATAAATAAACAAATATAGAAATAATAAAGGGTAGGAAACCGAACAACAATAGGGTATGTTGCTGTAATTGTTGGAAGGAAAGTAAATTCCTTGTTTGTACAAAATACAACGAATGAAATGCTTAGAAGAGAGAGGGCTATTGCCAGTTCATCATGCATTGCTCACTCCCTCAAATTCCTACGTGTCAACATTCTGTGGATTTTCGCCTCGATTCTTGAGGAGACAACGACGAGTTTGCTTGTGGGGACCAGTCATTCTGGTTCTTCCCTTCACTCTCATTGGCTTACATCGCTTTTTCTATTTTTCCTTCTTAACCAGCAATTCCTTACTTCACTGTTCTGTTGAAATGCCACGTCATCAAAAGGACAGAATAACAAACGGGCGCTCCGTGTTTTTTTTTTTTTTTTTCCAACTATCGGGGCACTCACCTTTCCTTAGCCTGACTGCCTGACTGGCGAGTTAATACTTTGTCTTCGGTGGAGTGAATTTGTTTGCCTTTTCTTTCGGGAGTCAAATAATAGAAAAATAATAGCAATTGATTAAAAAATTCCACCCCAAGTTGCTGAGTGGGTTCCAGTCCAGCCATGTCTATATTTTTGTTATATAGGGTAAATTTATATGCAATTGGGATTTATTTATATTTGTAATTCAATAATGGAATTATCAGGTGAGTATGATGACAACTAGGTTTGTGCTACCAAATAATTATTACTCTTTGGGACATAATTATTATTAACATGTGTTTGGCTATACAAACATATGCATAATTATTGTTTTGAAAAATAATTCGATGAGTATGTTCCCAATTTTTATTTTTATTTTTTTTTGTATATTTTTGTTTGCTACTGAAAAATGGTTAAGCTGTGAAGATGACAATACCTTAATTCCACGAAGAACCTATGTGGAGTTCATGGAGACGTTCCCATCAAATCAATTTTGGCCTTGCTTTTAGAAGTTTCAAATTGAGTAGATATTTGTCTGACGGACCAAACCAAAAATCCCTTCAGTCGAATCTTTATGCATTATTGCCTTGTGCCTATACCAATGTCGTTTAACTTTATGTCAAAAGGACTGGAATTAAAACTCCCAATGTAATTTTCATTATATATGGTGTTTTAGTAAATTATAGGATTAATTAAAAAAATGAGTATCAAGAACGTAAATTTATTATATAAATTAATGTAATAATATTATATAATATATATTTTTAGTGAAATACACGAAAAATTTTAAATAAAAAAGTGAATTAGATAAAACACGTCACTTGTATTTAATTCAAAAATAAGTAATAAATTAAATATATATTTAGAATTTACTACTCTTTTATTTTAAATGTCAATCAACTAATATTGTCATATCAGTTAATATAAAGAGATTATACAAAAAATTAATATTTTAGTATTATTATTAAAAATAATATTAGCAATATAAATTTTTTCACAAATTTACGTTACATAATAATATTATTTACCTTTTAATTAAAGTATTTATTTTTAAGAATTACATTAATTTTATATTTTTATTAATTAATAATAACATATCACATTAATTTTTACACAATAATTTATATAATAAAATTTGTATCCTGACACCTGTCTATTAAATATATTTTCTAACTCTCTCTTACTTGCAATCCACACAATCCAATCTCAGATCGAGTTTCCATTGTACATATTATTATTCTATTTTTGCATCGTACTATAACAAAACATTTTGAATTAATGATACAAAAAATAATAGATCTATGATCTATGTTTTTTAAAATATTATTATACTCACCTTTCAGTTTCGGACACTGGTGTTGGTGATGTCCGAAAATCTTCCATGTTGTTGTTTCCTTTGTTCGTTTCAAGACCTTCGTATCCAATGATAGCTATGTCCTCCACGCGTGAGAAGCATGTGGAAAATTTTAATAGCTTAACAAAATTCAATAATCCTAATTAGAATTCCATCTGATCAAGAACGAAACTACAACTAATAAAAATTATTTAAATATTCTATAACTACGTTTGATTTATTCTAATCCCCAAAAAATATTTAATACACTATATTAAAATAAAATAAAAAGTAAATGAAGTTGAGCTGCTATTATCGTTGAGATTTAAGATGAAGATTGAATTATGAATATTTGAATATCAATTCTCTCTTTGTTTATGTTTTTCATAGTTAGGAAATATATTATTTGAAATTTCGCATAATACATAATATTTGCATTTGCATTTGTATTTGTATTTAAGTAATTACTCGATTCTATGTGTTTGTGAGAATAGATTGATTTGATTTCATTACCCCTAACACACGCAAAATATTTAAGTTTTAAAATAAAAATAGTTTTTAATTATTTCTATTTGACGTAAATTATGATTTGTAAAAACAAGGGAAACACATGAATAAGTTGATATTTTTATAATATATAAAATAATTATCTTAAGCATCTTTGGAGTATTGGAATGGCTGACTTGGAATTAATTAGGCAAATTACTGATGATCTTCCACTAGTAGACTTCTCTTCAGGGAAAGTTTTTGTGTTTAATTTCTTTTTAATGAGAATAGCTAGATATCATTATCAATAACGAATCTCAAACTTAATTGACAGAAAAATCATATCTCTCATTAAACTAAGTCAATTAAAACGAAAATGACATAGTCTTTATAATATCAAAAACTTTCAGATCCCATATCTTATGACCACTGTGTTTTCACCAACTCAGATTAATTCTCTTTTATTTTTTATTCTTTATTCAGTTTCACGGGCAACAATTAAAGAACCATAGAATAAAGACATTGCTGTATGGCTTAAAAAAATAAAAAAAAAAATTCTAAAAAACAATCGATTCCAAACCTAGCTAACAAAGCGTGGTAGCTGGCTGACTACATATATATAGTCACGAGGAATGTTATGCTATATTAGGTTCTGTTGATAATGTGAGCTTTATTTTTATTTTTATAGCTTTAAAAATTGAGATGATGATAACTTTTAATTTTTAACAGTTGTCAAATAAAATTATTTATTAATGAGTAAAATGAAATGGGTGATTATTAAATAGTAATTAGTAATTAAAAATGAGTATCCAGTGATTAAACACTTTTAACTATTGTGATTTTATAATTGAAAAGAACCCACATCCACCTTTTAATTTAATGACCCACATCCAAGTATTTTGAATACGTAATATTCATGAGCTTTAAGGAAGATATAAAAGCGAAATCTTTTCCAATCCCCATCCTTTAGATAATGTTATCTATCGTGTGCCGAAAGTGATATTTTGATTGCATTTTTTTTAGCAACAATAGAAATTTCAACGATCCTTCCTTTGTTGTTCCTCAATTTCGGGGTGTAAAACAAAAGGAGTTGTTAGAATTCAAAAGGTTTGGAGAAGTACTAATAACTATAACCAATCAAGTGTCGGCAGAAAACCCAAATCTCGTGCTAGGCCTAGACCGTATGTGACGAAGGAATACCATATTAAATGGAATTGTAATTAATTTTTATTGAATCAATTTCATTAAAAAAAATATATATCCTGTACGAATTGGTGTGTTATTTATTTTAATTGAATTTGTACCTTATTAGAGGACTGGTGATAAAGGTTGTATTCCTCCTTACGTACCATATGAAGTTGTCCTATAAATTTCGTTGGACAAGTGGTAGTAAATGCCTTCATTGCGGTCCTGAAGCGGTGGATTAATGAATTAAGACAGGCCTTTATAGCCTAAGCTGGCCTTTCCCATTCGGACTTCAGCAGACAGGTTGGAGTCAGGCAAGCTGATTTCCGTTACCAAGTACAGTCGGTGCAACTCACCTTTTTCTTTTTAAATAATTTGGTTAAATATGAAAATGATGTGGTTAGTTACAGCTATTATGGATAAAAATATTAAATATTAAATATTAATAAATAAATAAATAAATTTTATTAAAACACTAATACTAGAAATCTTAAAATATATATTGTAAATGGTGCAATAACTGGCAAGTTAGGTGACATTTATCGATTAGATAATCATTTTTTAATATATTTTAAAAATTATTTAATTCATATTCTAAGTCCTAACTAATAAGAAAATAATAGTATTAGTACAAATTTCTATAAAAATTCGATTATACAAATTAATGTAAAAGAGTTCTAATCCTATCACATCTCTTATATTTTCAAGGTGGTAAAACAATTTATAAGAGTAAAAAAGAATAAATTATGTGATTATAACGTAATTATGCCATATTAATTATTATAAAATTGGTTTATTTAAAGATATTTTATCTTTAATATTAATGAATATATAAATAACATGTCATTTAAAATTCACTTTTAAAATAAATTTAGCACAAAAAGAGCTACAAAAAGACTTGGAAATATCAATTAGGGATGATAATGGGTCGGACTTGCGATGGATGCTCGTGAAACCAAATCCGCATATGTACCAAATCAATACTAGCAAATCTGTACCGAACTGCTATAATGGATATTTATTCGGTATCAAACCCGCAAGAATATCCATTAATTTTTAATGGATATTTTAATTTAAATAGTACATATATAATTTTTTCAAAAATAAAATAAATAAAATAATATAAATATCTTTTTAACTCGAAATAAATGTTGTAAGCGCATTAGACTAATAACATATATCATATTCAATAGCAAAAAGCTGTATTTATAATAGAAGTCACAACTATCAATATTTTTCTTAAAATTAGTATATCAATATTCAATTTATTCATAAAAAATTCATACAAATTGAAACAAAATTTTAAATCTAAAATAAAATATATTAATCCATCAGAAAAACGTAACTATGATAAATTAATGACAAAAACTCCTTAAGGCCAAAATAATATTCATCAAATTGTTAAAAATAAAATTAAAAAACTTGAGATTTAAAGGGTTTAAGATTAATTTACGGTGTATCAATAAAAAAAAAAAATCTTAAATACAGTGACAAATATATAACATCAACAATAAATTTACTGTGGATAATCATAAATATTTTACTATATTTAAACCCATAACAAATCCATTATAAATTTTATTATTAATGTTAAATAGTTCTAAATTCATTAATAAATTACCGAACTCTTTTCATTATAGTTGAATATCAACAAATATTCACGACGGATCTAATTATCGTTCCTAGACCAATTCCATCCCCTCAAAATTTTTATATTTGTATCAATAAAATTAAATTTAAATACTTTGAGCCTTTTCAATTCTGAAATTAAATTGAATATGTCTAAATTTTTAGCCCAACTTTTTTTTTTTTTTAACATTTTAACCTTTTGACCTTGCATTTGTGTCTCCTGTCCGTACAATTACTGCTCAAGGTAAAAACAGAAGACATAGACATAATAATAATAATAATAATAATAATAATAATAATAATAATAATAACAGATATTTTGTTGAAGATTAGAAAAACAGAGCTTTCTTGAATAACCCATAAATTTTAACATCATTTCCAATATATAGATAGATAGATGAATATAAATATAGATATAGATCTCATATTTATCAAGAAAAATATCATTAAATCTCCCATCCACCATCATTATCATCATCTTCAACCTCATCACCAATCTTATTCCTTGATTTCGTTGGCTTTTATGGTTTGCTTCTCATGGATCTAATTACAGTTTTAGAGCCGAGTTTTAATTTTAACTATATCAAACTGATTCTTTCATTCATATAATATATGTACAATAAAATATACGTGACATGGGATTTATATTTAACACTATATGTCAATCATAGAATAACAATAGAACAAATTTTAAACTACGGTTAAAATGTAGAGAATAAATGTCTGGTTATCTGTAGACCACGTTATCCCAACATAATAAATAATTGAAAAGTCATCATAGTTAACTTTAGATAATAATTAATTTTAAATTTAACTTTTTTTGAAAAATTTGTCAATAATTAACTAAATACTAACTTTTTATACTAATCTATCCTCCTTCATTTTAAATAGATTAAATTTCTCACTTTTTGCTTTACTCAATTTTAACTCCGGAACTCAAAATAATTTTAGAAAATCCAAATTTGTTAACATCGTTCACTCTTAAACTCAATACTGTAATAATAACAATCAATATATTTATTTGGAGCCCTAAATTGTGAGTTTAAAAAAATTATTTATTTTTTTTGTATTTTAAGAATATTTGATCCTGTTATAGTGGTTGTGATTAAAATGAATTGATTTCGTATTGACTGAAATGTTTAAAATTGAGAATATATGTATTTTGTGGACTAGAAATGATATTTTTTAGACTAAAAATTGCCGTTAGATTTGAACGATCATTCTCCAAATACGCTTTAATTAGGTTCAAGTCTATTATGAACAAGTTTTAAGAGTTATGATTCTCTTGAATATTCAAGAGTTATAAGTTAGTTGTCAAGGGTTGAAAATAATTTTCGAGAGTTGATGATATAACTATTTTCAAGTGTATAATTAAAAATTTTCAAAAATTATTTTTAGAAAATTCGAGAATTGAAAATTTGCAAAAGTAAAAATAACAAAATTTGAGTGTGATAGTGAATATATTTTGAGAGTTAATAATAGACCTATATTGAGAGTGTGAAATATAAAGATCTTGAAAGTTAAAATTCAAGAGTGTAAGTACATTCGAGAGTGTAATTTTATTTTAATTTCGAGAGTGAATTTTACACTTTTTCTAGAGTGTTTATATTAATTTCAAGAGTGTAAAATATATTGATTGTGAAAGTGTAGCATGATGTGATATATGTTGTTTTGTTTTATTTTATAAAATTTGCTATAAATAAACCCTTATAATATTGTTATATGTGCATGTGATGCAATAAATAAGAAAAAATAATGCATATAAAAATTTGATAATTATATAATAAATTTTTTTATAAATAGATTTATATATTTGTATAATTATTGCAAAAAAAAATTTCTTATATTTTTTGAAGTGTTGTCATTTTTATATTTAGACAATTCTTATTATTACTTTTTTTTGTATTAAAATTAAAACTATATGTTTTGCAGTTTCATATATGGATAATACCAGGCTTAAGACACCGATATCATACCACTTTTCTGCAACCGTGACATCATTACCTTCTATGAGAATACTGGAGAGGATACTGCAAGTAATGAAAGTTTCCAAAACTCAAAATTAGGTATGGGTTTGCATGTATGGCAATTAAGGCATAATTAATCAAATTAATTATAAATCACTAATTTTTAGTGATATTTGACGAAGACCAACACCAAAATTAGAGTACCTCTAAGAGAATTAGATCTTCTTATTACCTCTTTACTTGGCTAGTTAGAGAGACAGCTTTAAAATAGGGAATAAATAGTGAAAATTTATCAAAAAAATAAAAAATAGGCCTATTTATACTTTTTTCTCATCTATCATAATATCCCTAATCTTTTTACAAAGAAAAATGGGTCATAAAACTTCTCTAACAAGTTTCTCAATAGTAAATATAAAATATCACTTAAGTCTCCTAATTCTAAAAAATTATAAATTAACCCTAAATTCAGTCAAATTTATTTTAACTAAATTTATTTTAATTTTATTTATATTTTTAAATATTTATAAAATATTGCAACTTACTTTAAATTGTAATCAAGTCAATTTTTTAAACTCTTGATTCATTAAACTATTTAATATGTAAACCGTTTATAAATTTTTAGCCAAATAATATCTTCAAAAGTGCTAACTCTCTTGTAAACATTATTTACTCTTTTTAATAGCAAAAACAAGTTGAGGTTTTTATCATGACCTCTCAGATTTATTATGATATTAGCTGTGAGTTAAAATCGATCTAATCGATCTAGTTTTGAACAATTCAAATTCT
>JAWDEX010000001.1:8424748-8439419 GCA_035221805.1 Trichilia hirta | reverse complement strand
TCTCAACTAAGAAGCCTTAGCCTATTAAGCATAATTATAGTATATATATTGCTTTAGTTTTATTTGTAAATATAAAAATTGATGAGAATATTAGTTTATATATGATTTAATTTTAAAGAATCCAAAGCACAAGGAATAGGAAGAATATATATCCTCTCGCATTAGTGAGTAGATTCTTTTTTTTTATATAATTTTAAAAGATTTTATGAAGACTAATTTTTTTTGTATTTTAAAAAATAGTTTATTTTATATTTATTATTTGTAAATTAATGCGAATGTTACGATGATTTGTATAGATAGCAAAAGTTAATTTTGATACTATATTTTAACAATATAAAATCAACTTTCATGTTGTGCTTATATTTGAAAATGGATGAAAATACTCACACATCAATATGGTCGATTCGTCAGCAACGAGCGAGCATGGTCTATAATTATCGTAAAATTTCAAACGAAAACTAAGACACTATAGATCAAAACCCACACAACTCCCCCGTTAATTACCGCAATTGACCAAGTCTATAGTATAATTTTTGGAGCAAATTTCAAAATAACAAAGGGAACAAAAACTCAAAAACAAATTGTCAATTTTCCTTCCATTATTTAACACCTTATGATGCCACCATGACAACATAGAAGCCATAGAGTAATTTGTTAACATTGATCAGTGTTAGGATAGCAATTTAGATTATCACACCATTATTTAATATAAATTTAATGTAATTAAATAAATTTAAATTTAAAAAAAATCATACAAATAATAATTATATTATATTTGTATATACGATTAAAAATTATATTATATTTAAATTTAATTTTTTAAATTCATTTATTTTTTTAAAATACGATTAATTAAATAAATAATTATATATAAATAAATAATCGTATTTAAATAAATAATTATTTAATTTATTTTTAAATTAATAAATAAATAAATAAATAAAATTTATATTAATTAAATTAATTAATTAGTTAATTAAATAGATCGAATAAATTATTTAATTATTTATTTGATAAATTTAATTTTATTATATTATATCACTTATTTAATAAATTAATTATACAATTAATAAATAAATTATATTTAAATTAAAAATTTTTAATATTAATAAATATATTAAACGATACGAGTACAACGTATTAACGTCAACCGCTAGCGATTTGTTATTTCAGTAAAATTTATAAAAGCTAATTTTCTCAAAGCAAACTATCTTTATATATCTTTCTTTGCTGTAGCTAGTAAGGTTCTTCATGATATTGTTTGGAGTCATCAAATGGAATGAGAATGTCGATTTGACATGTCTGTTTGTCGTAATTTCCTTTTGTCGAGGATAAGTTCGTGCAGCTTGTCAGTGATGAACTTAAAGCACACCAATAACATAATTTTTTTTTTCTTAAATCAGAAACGGATATGGAGACCAAGCCACCATTGAAAAAGCAAACCAAACCTTCGCTTTTTATATGATATATCGACCAGAACTAACAAGTCAGAAGGATTCATATCAGCTGCTCGTTAAAAAAATATAAAATTAAAAGAGTAACCAAATCAGAAAATAAATGCAAATTAAAGCCAAAGTCTATTCACGAGGTGAAACAGTTAAAACCCTTGCTTCATTACTTTTAAAGGCCATGAAGAAGAAAATTAAGGTTCAAACTTTAATATTGATATTCTAATATTTTGTAAATAGCTAGATATGATGTGGGTTTCTGTTGTTGATGATGCTGCTGCTTCGTAAAATCAAACGGTCTGTGTTCATTTTCCTTCTTGTTGCCATCTATCCGTCAATTATTTGATCTAGTTTCGTTGGTGATGGTTGTTTGGAGAGTCGCCACTGGAGAGAGTGACAGGGTATTTGATAGCATTAAGTTGAAGTTTACGGAGAGCAGCTTTCCCCAAATCAATGCCACAGATATCAGAGAGCCTGACAAGATAAAGAAGAACATCCGAGAGCTCTTCACCTAGATGTACTTTATCTTCTTCTTTCCAATCAGGCAGACCTTTGGGAACCTCTCCTTTCCACTGAAATATCTCACTCAGTTCACCCACTTCACCCACCTGGGATTCGTATTAATATGCAGCAGAAATTGCAGGAGAGGGTAATTAATAGTAATAATCACTGTTTTCTTTTTTGGGGATGGCTTTCAAATTCGCTATGAGATAAAAATGGAAAATTAAAAAGCTTTGGAAAAAGTGGATTTTGAAGATATCTGGAACAAAAAAGAGATTTGTTTACACTGTTGTAATTAAAACTATAGTTAAAAAGGTTCAAATTAAACCCTAACTTGAGTGTCAAGAAAATAGGAGGCTAAATTGCAAGTATTAGAAAGAGAAAACATGGTAGCAACTAGCAAACAAACAATCCAATCCAATCATAGAATTCTCTCAATAGAACTGGTGTTGGTTGTCTCTTCACAAGACAAAAAAACAGTAGAAAAACAAAAGCAAAAACAACAATAATGATAATAACGTGAAAATGAAAAAGAGTGAGACTGCGTATCATCTTCCTGTTGTGACACGGGTTATCAATGAAACAAAAACACAATCAGAAATCAACTAAATATCCGAAAACAACTAAAAGGTGCCGATGAAATACCAATAACAAACAATAACAAAAGATTATAGCAAACATTTTACCAGTTTTCGAGATAACAGAAATATATATGCATACCAGAGCCAAGAGTAGATTTCTCGGGCTGTGAAACTGATCCCAATCCCTTTCCTTTGCAAACTCAGCCATCTTCTCCTTCAGAAGATCAAGAGTAACGCTTTCTGAAGTCGTCATCTTTCTTGTTGCTGTTATACAAAAAATGAAAGAAAGAGAGAAATGAAGGGAATAGTATCAGAACCAATTTTCTTGGAAAAGGACTGTTTTAATATATATAAAAATAAATAAATATAGAAATGATAAAGAGGAGCAGACCGAAAAACAATAGGGTATGATGTTGTAATTGTTGGTAAAGGGAGTAAATTCCTTTATCGGACAAAATACAATGAATGAATTGTTTACAACAGATAGATGGCCATTACGGGTTATTGCCAGTTCATCATTCACTGCCCACTCCGTTACATTCCTACGTGTCAACATCATGTGGATTCTTGCCTCCGGTTTGTGTACTTGTGGGGACCACTCATTCTGGTACCTCCCTTCACTCTCATTGGCTTACATCGCTTTTTCATTTTTTCTTCTTAACCAGCAATTACTTGCTTCGCTGTTCTGTTGATCAGAATAATAACGGGCGCCCCTCCCTTTTTTATTTCCTCCTATCGGGGCACTCATCTTACCTGAACGCTGAGCTTGACTGCTGAGTTTGTACTTGGCATTCGGTGAAGTGAATTTGTTTTCCTTTTCTTTCGGGGGTCAAATAATAGAATAATATTAATAATTCATTAAAAAACTCAAATCCAATTTGCTGAGTGGGTTCCAGCCATTTTTCTATTTTTATTATATAAGGTAAATTAATATTTACACTAATTAAAGAGAGTTCTATATAAATTTTTTATTTCTGCAATTGGGATTTATTTATATTGATAAATCAATAATGTAAGGTGAGTGTGATGACACCTAGTTTTGTGCTAGCTAATAATGATTATTCTTTGTTATATAATTATTATTAACATGTGTTTGGTTATACAAATATATACGTAATCATTATTTTGAAAAATAATTCAATAAATATGCTCCCAATTTTAAAACTTTATTTATAGATTTTGTCTTCTACTGGAAAATAGGGAAGCTATGAAGTTGACAATACATTAAGTATATTTATGTGGACGTTTTGGAGATGTTACCGTCAAATCAATTTTGGTCTTGCTGTCCCGTAAGTTATAAATTGAATTGATATTGTCTGTTGAAATAAGATCCCTTCCACGCAAACTCATGAATTATGTGCCTTGCGGCTAAATTTATGTAACGATAATTCATTGTTGAAACGCCGAGAGAGGAACATCGTAAACGGTGTTTAACTTTGTTTCAAAAAGTCTACAATTGAAACTCTCAATATAACCCTTTTTTTTTTATTTCGGTAAATTGGAGAATTAATTAAAAATACATGTATAGAGAATATAAATTTATTATACAAATTAATGTGATAATACTGTGTATTTATCATATATTTTATATGTAGAGTGAAATAACTAAAAATTTACAAGATAATGAAAAAAATGAATTATATGAGACACATTACTAGTATATGATTTAAAAAATAAGTAAAATATTAAAATATATTTAAATTTTGTCAATTTTTTCTTTAAAAAATATAATGTACATATTAGTCAACCAATGTTGTCATATTAATTTATATAAAACAATAATATTTTTAATATTATTATTAAGTACAATATTAAAAATATATATTTTTGTACAAAATTTAATGAAATAATAATTTTGATTTGTCTTTAATTTATATCATTATTTTTAATAATTATATTAATTTATTTATTACTAATATATCACCTCAAATTATAAAAAAATAAATAATTGTACTCTACCGTCACCTCATTATTAAAAACCCTTTCTAAGTTATAACTATCGCTTGCGATTCGGCGATCTAATCCCAGATTTCGTTTCCATTGCATATTATTATTATTATATTTTTGTATTGTATTCGAACAAACATTTTGATTTAATGACATACAAAACAATCCATAAGACCTAATTATCTATGTTTTGTAAAATATTATAATATCCTTTCAGTTTCAGACAAAGGTGTTGGTGATGTTCGAAAATCTTCCGTGGTATTGTTTGAAGACCTTCCAATGTAATGATAGCTATGTTCTCTTCTCCATGCGTGAGAAGATCTCTTGTTTCCTTATTCCTAATTCTATTTCCATGACATCCAAGACGAAATTCCTACTAATAAAAATTAAAAAAATAACATTTACTCTTATCAGAAAAAAAAAAATTTATAATAAATATTCTTATAAATTTTTGAAGTCTTATTATCAAAATATTTATAACAAAAATTCTTATAGTTGATGAAAAAAAAATTATTTATAAAAATATATATTTTTATTATAAAAATATATATTTTTATTATATAAATATTTTATTTTTATTATATAAATTCTTAATTTTTATAGTATAAATTTTTAAATTAAAATAATTAAATTTTTTAAAAAAATAATTTAAATTTAATTTATAATTTAAATATTTTATTTTATAATACTTTATATCAAAAAAATTATAAATTAATTTTAAAAAATTAAATTTAAAATATTTTTATTTTATATTTATAAAAATTTATGAATTTATTTTTATTTTTAAAAATTTAACACAAATAATTTAATTAAATCATTGAATAATTTATACTATAAAAATTTAATTTATAATTTTATATTTATAAGTACCTTTTAAAAAATTTATTGAATATAAATATAAAATTATCTATTAAAATTTTTTATTTATAATATGTTACACTAAAAATAATTATAATTTAATTTTTAAAAATTAAATTTAAAATATTTTATTTAATATTTATAAAAATTTATTAATTTACTTTTATTTTTTTATTTAAATTTATAAATATTTTATTTTATTTTTTATTTTTAAAAATTAAAAATGATTTAAATATTTTTATTTAAACTATTGAATGACTATAATAATTTATACTTTAAAAAATTTATAGTTTAATTCTAAAAATTAAATTTAAAATATTTTTATTTTGTAATTTAAATTTATAAATATTTTATTTATTTTCAAAAATTAAATAAAAATAATTTAAATAATTTATACATGTTATTGAAATAATAAATATTTTTTAAATAAAAATAAAATAAAATTTTTATAAATTTAAATTATAAAATAAAAATAAATTCATAAATATTTATGAATATAAAACAAAAATATTTTAAATTTAATTTTTAGAAATAAAATTAAAAATTTTTTTTGTTATGAACTATTGTAAAATGAAAAAATTTAATTTATATTTTTATATTGATATTTATATTTAATAAATTTTTTAAAGTGCTTATAAATATAAAATTATAAATTAAATTTTTTCTATTATAAAATATTAAAATATTAAATAATTTAAATAAAATATTTAAATTATTTTTATTAAAATTTAAAAATAAAATAAAATAAAATATAAATTTTATAAATTAAATTATAAAATAAAAGTAAATTAATAGATTTTCTTGAATATAAAATAAAAATATTTTAAATTTAATTTTTTAAAATTAATTTATAAATTATATTAATATAAATTATTATAAATTAAAGTACTAAAATTATAAATTAAATTTAAAATAGTTTTTAAAAAATTAATTATTTTAGTTTAAGATATATGACAAAAATAGCGACTTATATGATAAAAGCATCTATTTTTATTTTTAATAAAGAATTAAAAAAATAGTTTAGGTATTTATTTTTATTTAACATAACTTCTGATTTATAAAAATTACAGTAAAACATTATTAAGTTGGTATATTTATAACATAAAAGTGATGACTGAAATTATCCGTAATTAGACAAATTACTAATAAAACTTTAAGTAATCCAATAATCATCAACGTCGGGAAAGATTTATTTATTTATTTTTATTTTTTTAATGAGAAATGGCTAGATATTTATAACTAATCTCCAAATTAATTAACAGAAAAAATCCTATCTCTTATTAAATTAATTCCATTAAAAAAGACACTGACATATCTCATCATCCATAGTCTAAATTCTTTATCAAAAACTTTCAGATGCACAGATCCCATATCTTATGATGACTGTGTCTTTCACCAACTCATAACCATTCTCTTTAACTTTTTTATTCTTTATTCAGTTTCACGGGCAACGAATAAAGAACCCTAAAATGAAGACCTAGCTATATCTATATGGATATGGATGAAATTACAAAAATATATGAATTTGAATTTCAATAAACAATAGATTAATTCCAAACCTAGATGATAAAGATAGACAAAGGTTTAGGTTTATAAATGGGTGGAAAAAATTATTAAAGGAATATTAACTTTATTTTTCAAGTATAAACAAAAGAATTATAGTCTAGAAAATTTTACAAAGCTTATCTTGGTGTCCGTTATTAATGAATACTATCTAGTAATTCAACCCTTTATAAACTGTTGTGATATGATCTTAAAATTGAAAAGAAAACACAACCATTTTAATACCACATTTCCATGATTTTGTGAATATGTAAGGTTTTATTGTCTTAATCTTTAAGGAAGATTGAAAATTGAAATCATTTTTAATCCCCATCCTTCAGATAACATTATCGTGTACCGAAAGGAAAGGGAGGCCATTCAATCGAAATTTCAAAGACCCTTTTGTGTTGACCTTCAACTTCGGGGTAGAAAACAAAAGGAGTCGTCAGAATAATTCAAAAGATTATGGAGTCTAAAAATTTGGATTGGACACTGAGATTTCAAAGACTATGACCAATCAACTGTCGGCAAGAAAACTCAGACCACCTCGTGCTATATTAAATGGAATTTTAAATGAATACTTATAATACAAACTATTATATTTATTGATTTAATTTTATGGCTGCGTTCCTCATTCAATATCCAGGAAACCGGGCCTATAAATTGAGTTGGATAAGTTGTAGTAGATGCTTCCATTCTGGTCCTGACGCCTTGAATTAATGAATTAAGTCAGGCCTTGAAAAGCCTAAGCAGGCCTTTCCTATTCGGATTCGGCAAGCAGTGTAGGGTCAGGCAAGCTGATTTCCCTTCCCAAGTATAGAAATGGTCAGTGGAAATCACTTTTTCTTTTTTTTTTAATAATTTGGTTAAATGTTAAATTTTGGTTAAATATCAAAATAATGTAGCTAGTTACAATTAGTATAGGATAAAAATGTTAAATAAAAATAATTAAGTTTTACTAAAAATCAATATTATTAATTTTTTTTTTTTTACATCAGTTTTAGAATATGATAGCAGCATCACTTTTGTATGTAGAATTAAATTTAATTGATTTTACAAGTTGTATGGTAAAACATAGGTATTTTGTTTAAAAATATTTTAATTAAAAAATAATCATAATCTTGGTTGATCATAAAAGGAATAATTTAATCAGTAAATAAAATAATAATGTTAGAAAACCTAAATTATATTTATAAATAATGAGTAACTAATAAGTGAAGTGATATATATTAATTAAATAATTAATTTTTTGTATATTTTTAATATTTATTTATTTATATCTTAAGTCTTAATTAAAAAGGAAAGAGTAATATTAGATATACAAAATAATGTGACAAAATTATATTACTTTCATAGGTTTTATATTTTTAAGGCAATAAATAATTTATAAAAATAAAAAATAAATTATGTGAGATATATATATAAGCTTTTAAAGTAAATTTAAAGATATATAGCACCAGAAGAGCTACTAAATGGCTTGGAAGTGGCCAACCCCATTTCCTCAAAATTTTCATAATTCATATATAAAATATTTATAATTTATATCTATAAAATTAGTTTTTAATACATTGAGTCCTTCCAATTTTGAAATTAAATTGAGTATGTGATGTCTAAATTTTTAGTACAGTAATTTTAATTTGTTTTTGACATTTTAACCTTGCAACTTTCCATTTATGTTTCCTCTGTCTACACTATCATCACTCAAGGTAAAAACAAAAGACATAACAAAATAATAATAACGACAGATATTTTATTTGATTTAAGATTGAAGAAAATACATATATATTCATTTAATAACTTTTATATGTCCACATATACTCGAACATATTTAAAAAAGCTGACATTAATCCTATAAATTTTAACATCATTTGTAAAAGTAAATAAATAACCAAACTCCTATTCATTAAACCTCCAATCCATTAAAAAAATATCATTAGACTTTATATTTATCAAGAAAAATATCATTAAATCTTCTATATATTATATGTTGGAATTATTTTTATACCCTTTTGAATCTGTGTAGTACGATGATCTGATTTCCTTGGATTTTCTGTTTTGGTACTCATAGATTTCATCACATACAGGATTAGATTAGCTTTACTTTTCACGTTTCTTGAACAACAGCTGAGTTTTAGTTTTAATTATATCAAATTTATTCGATTCGTACATTCGTATAATAAAATATTCGTGACAGAATTTATATTTCAAACTATATATCAAATTCAATCATAGAATAACAAAAGAAGTTAAAGAAAAAATTTTTAAATAGCTGTTGAAATGTAAAGAACAAATGTCAGGTTATCTATCTATCGACTATATATCCCAACATAATAAATAATTAAGACGAAGGATGGGGTTAGGATTAGGATCGGATTTAATGCTAATAGGGTACAATTTTGGTTTTTATTGGCCCACCTATTTGATTGAATTAATGCTAATGTTTATAATAACTGAAATGTATTAAGTATGTTACAATGGATTGTAGAAAGAAAAAAAAAAACATCGTCTCAATATCTTTAGAGGGACCCACTGATTTCTGACGTTCTTTTCTTTTTCTCAAAGAAAAAATGGGAAAATTATTAGGAAAAAACTTAATACATTGCATAGACCGCGGAAGAAGTATATTAAATGCATTGCATACACTATGGAAGAAGCAGAGATGACTGAGACATCAAACTCTAACGCATAAAAACACCAGTGGTCCTACAGTTGATGTGATATAGGAATATAATATAAGAATGTCACGTATTGGTTAATTGGAATAAAATTTGAAATTTACAATTTGAGATTTGTAGTATTATTCAATTCTTGAAGAAAATTTATAAAAATTAGTAACCGAAATATTCTTGAAGAAAAAGAAACCCATGAACGTATCAAGAAATCCACTCGGATATACGTGTACATATACGTGTGTGTATATATATAAATATAAATGCTGGATGTTGGGTGGCGGGACTTGTTTTGTTTCTGTACACAAAGACATGCACTTGTACTGCGAAATATAATCTCTTCTTCCTTTATAGCTTAGCCCCTCGTAATGAATTTTCTGGCTTTTTCTTTCATTAGGTTTTGTTTTTGCCTTTTGGTGCAAATGAATTCAATGCTTCGTCATTGCTACCAACTTGCCCATGTGATTCCTTGGTAGCTTATTTGCATTTGTCTTTCTATTTTGGGACCACCTTCCATTTCCATGTGACCACTTGCAGAGATTTTTACTACCTTCATCTCGGTAATCAAACATCAATTTCAATTTATAATTATAACCCATCGAAAGGTATTTTAATTTGTAATTAAGATGTAGAATCTATAGCTAGATGTTAACTACCACTAATGAGAATATTGTAAGGGTTAAACAATGTAAGCTACATCAAAAATTTACGAAATGCTTTTCTTTTGTTGTGCGAGCTTTTGAATTTGTAGAAATAGCTTCCTTTGGGCATAGTCGAACTATCGAATAGCCAAAACCCCAATGAAATATGAATAAAAATAGAAGTACTGCCTCTTGTGTTTAACAAACGACCCTTTTTGTAATTTGTGTTTCACGTCAGAGACTTGAAATTGCTTCTGATTGAAGTACTGTTTACAAAACCAACTACTTCGGACATAGCTAGAAAAACTAAACAGATTCTAAGAAAGGATTTGAATCTACATTATACTCTGTAACACATTTCATAGATTGTACTGGTTTAGTTTATTGTTTAAATATTATCTTATCTCCCAGTGACCCAAAGAGAGCTTGCATGTGAGGTTACAGTTCTTTCGAAATATAGTATCTATTTTACTGTTCAAACCCCCCTTTCCATTCCCCCACCCCCCGAAAAAGAAAAAAAAAAAAAGAAAATGAAAAAAATACAAGATAATCAAGATAGGCCTTCATGGATCAAATTTTCTTGAAAATAAGAAACTTAAATGAAAAAGAATATTAAGTAATATATAGAGAAGATACTGATGACATCATGATAATGAAAGAGCTGAAAAATTGATGCGTCGTGCGAATGGACACCACACAGCCGATTCTGGATATATTCTTTACTCATTTAAACTAAGCTTAGTTGCACTTAAACAGACAAAATATATGTATTGTTGGATGGAGAAGAAGAGAGAAAATTGCTGAGCAGGTTCTTTCGATCGACACCAAACCAACTCCAGGATATCGAGTTCTTATTACAATATGAATTACCTATGACATACACATTTGTAATGGTATGCACTGTTGATTGGGTCGTTTCCCTCAACAGGAACTTGTTCAGCTCTGCATTTGTATTTGCATCCTCTACATTCGTTGTAAGTGCAAGTAGGTGCTGTCGATCCAATCATTAATCTTCTTGAATTCCTGTTCATCTTTGCTTCACTACTTCCCAGCTGATACCAAAATGCTGCAATGAGAGAAAATTCCAAAACAAACAAGAATTCAAACCAATGAAAGAAATAATCATTTCTGTCATCACCTTAGAATGAGCTGAAGAGTCATGAAAGAAGCTTTGATGATGATGTGGAAGTATTACTTGAGTTCTAGGCCCTGCAAAACTGAAGAGATAAGCGTGAGAGGTGAAAAGTACAGGTTTTTGACAATAAATTTATCAGAGCATGCATATGTAAAATTTATTGTAACCCAGTAATGAAAGAAATAGCTAGTAGTTGAGTTGAGTTGAATGTGACCTTGCACAACATATGGAGCAGCTAGGAGTGAAGTGAAGAGTAGTAGCAGGATTAAGTTACATAGTTTAATGTTAGCCATTTCCTGAAGAATAATAAGAACTTTTGAAGACGATAATGAGGAAATGGTGGTGAATATTATGTATTTGAAATATAAATTTCTGATGATAGATAGACAAACAGAAGAGGGTTGTGGTCAATTAATGACCATAAGAGATAGTCTGACACAATTCTGCAGGCGCTCGGAATCTCAGACAAAGCACACCTAAGAGGTCCCCCAGGCCTCCTAAACCAACAAGTCACCTGCTGAAGCTAAACCATCGGAGATGCTGGACCGTAAGATGAAATGACTCAAATACCCATACCTCTTTGCCACATTTTACACGTTTGACATTGCAGTGGGATGATTTTTTATGGGGTAGAAGAGGGATTACAATATGGAGAATTGAATTTTGTTTAGTGTTTTCGAGTAAGAAAATCATTTGTATGACTCTAGAGAGACAGAGATGTGGTCGAGACATCTCACCAACCCACCCAAAGAAGAATCCAGGCCCTAACAGAAATTGCATGCCCATACCCAAATCAATAATAATAGCAATCCCCGGATGAACGTGATTTCAAAAGACAGAATTGTTTTACAATATTTGGTCAATGAATCTTGTTTTAAAATAAAACATCTACAATTTTCAACGTACCAGTTATCCAGACTTGGGAAATGAGGATTCGGGATCTCGTTTTCCTAAATAAATTAATTAATTTTTCACTCAAATATTTTATATTAGGTATCTAAGTTAGAAGAACATTAGTTTCATTTTCTAATAAACATAAACATTGGTTTCCTTTAGTAAACAATTACTTTTTATTGGAAAAAAAAAAAATTGAAAACTTGAAATTTGCAACTTCATAATTTTGTCGATTTAAGTAAATTTTGGATCTGACTTGTGTTGGGATTTGATAATTACAATACCATCCTGTTCCAAGGACCACAGTATACGACGTCAACTAGCACAAAAATCTAATCCCAATTACTAGTAAAGGACACAAGATTTCTAATGTTAGCTAGAATATGCACAATAACTATCGTACTATTAGCTAGAATAACTCGTATCAATTTTATAATGTTCCATATGATTCGTAACATATGGGCCATGGGCCTAGTTTTCTTAAAAGCCCATTGATTGCCTTCTCATTCGGGTTTATCGTTACAAGTAGCCAACAATATTTACAAACCAGTTGGTCTTCCCGCGAATGCCCCATTTTTGAAGAATACCAAACCTCGCCGTCTAGTGCTAAACACTATCTAAATTGTCAAACAATCCTTTTCCTTTCACCTCCAATCTTTCCCTTCTCTCGAATAACTTCTCAAAGAAAAGCATCCTTCTGTCTTCTATATTATCACCACCGCTACCATGTCCTTTCTTCATCGTCCAAACATTTCTTATCTCAGAAAGTACTTTTGCACATTAACTTCTTTTCCTTTGTCAATCAATTCATTTCATTTTTCCTTTATTAGCACATCACAAAAATGGCTTCTCAAGAACAAACTGCTGTTGTCACCAGCACTAGTACCCCGGTGTCTCTGACGTGGAAGTACTCGAACCGGGTACTTTTAAAAAACATTCTTGAACGTGACGATGGAGGACTGGGATTGCTCAATGAGAGAGTTGTGATTGGTGGGTGGGTAAAGTCTTCCAAAGAAGTGAAAAAAGAACCCGTACCACCGCCACCACCGGCTGATGATCATGCTCCTTCTGCAGCTTTAGGGACTAAAGGGAAAGATAAAGATAAAGATAAAGATGTGAGCTGCGTAGAAATTCTTCAATCGAAATTTCCATTTGTCAGGACAATAATCAAAATTCTTGGCGGTAGAGCTGGTGTTGCTGAAAATCCAGTTCTTCGTGAGAAGTTGGAGTCTTTGATTCCAAAGGCACCACTCCCTTCAACTGTTTTCTTGCAAATCAGTGATGGTTCCTGCGTTGCAAATGCTCTGGTATATAGAATTTTATTGATTTCGTTGAATATCCCTTATCTGCTTGTTGAAATGCATATTATAGTAAGTCGAATTCTATGTTAATTTTTGTCGTTTAACACATTATTTATCTTGTAATCTACTTGGAAGTAAAGGAAGCCATGTAGTCTTAACAAAATTATCTGCCATTTTTTAACTCGTGATATGCCTAGAGAAAAGGCTTATTACGTGATAAAAAATCAGACATACTTACAAATTCACTTTTTTTATTTGTACGACAAATATCTCAGGTTGTGGTGGAATCCGCAATAGCTGCCCCCAGCAGACTTCGGCCTACTGGGACTTGTGTGCTAGTAGAAGGTGTATTGAAGCAGCCAGCAGTTCAGGGAAAACATGCTGTTGAACTAAAAGCAGAGAAAATCATTCACATTGGGACGATTGATCATGCTAAATATCCTTTATCTAAGAAGCGAATTCCACTGGATATGTTAAGGGATTCTCCCCATTTTCGGCCTCGTACAACTACGGTACTTTATGCATCAATTGCTGTTCCATCATATTCTTCTTTCCTTTTTGTTTCTATGCCTAGCTCTTTAATTATATGATGTGTACGGTTAAAATGGACTGTGAATTATCTGTCCTGTCTCTTTCGAATTGTTTTATCAAACAACATAGCTTGGTAATATGAAAGCAAATATTTAGCTTTATGTATTAGGTTATCCATCTGATTCAGTATGTTTCACATTATGTAGGTGGCATCTGTTATGCGAATCCGTAATGCCCTGACTTTTGCAACGCATACATTCTTCCAAAACCATGGGTTTCTGTATGTTCATGTACCCATCATCACAACCACAGACTCTGAAGGAGTCAGTGAGAAGTTCCAGGTTACTTCTCTTTTGGATAAAACAGAGACCCAGGAGTCAAAAACCACTAAAGATATTGAAGGTGTTAACCTTGACATTGTAAAGGCTGCTGTAAAGGAGAAAAGCAATGTAATTGAAGAACTCAAGAGAAGTGAAAGCAATAAGGAAGCACTCGTTGCTGCACTTCAAGATTTACGGAAAACAAATGAACTTGCATCGCAACTAGAATCACGAGAAAAATTAAGACAAGCGTCATTGATTAAAACCAATAAAGTTAACTTTTCCGAAGATTTTTTCTCTCAC
>JAWDEX010000001.1:8401026-8414786 GCA_035221805.1 Trichilia hirta | reverse complement strand
TGTGAAACGATGGCTTGAGGAGCTCAATAGTAAGTTCCTTTTTTTTTTTTTTTTGTCATTTATTTTCCTTTTTGTTGACTCAGTTCTGCTCATGCTTTCTGTTTGGTTATTGGGAAAGTGTGAGAATAGGTTGTCCTTTCCTTTTGTGCTTTGGTTTAAGAAATGTTTTGTGAAGCTAATTAAGTTTTAATCCTCTATGTTATAATCATTTAGTTCATTGTGATACTACTGTGGCAAGAATGCTGGTAGGAAACAAGTGTGATTTGGAGAATATTAGAGATATTAGCACCGATGAGGGTAAAAATCTTGCAGAAGAAGAAGGATTATTCTTCATGGAGACATCTGCACTTATATCTACTAATGTTCAAGCAGCTTTCGAGATTGTTATCCGAGAAATTTACAATAACATCAGTAGGAAAGTCTTAAACTCAGATGCGTCCAAAGCTGAACTGTCTGTAAATCGCGTAACCCTGGTTAGGGATGGGGATAACTCAGGAAAAGGAAGCATGATGAACTTGTCATGCTGTGCTAGATGATCTATGTTCTTTCAGGTTTACTTTACACCAGATTACACCAGATCTTTTTCATGGTACAATCGAATATGTTGTTCCCCCAGAGTTGTTCAAACTTACGTGACCAAGTAATTTTTGGTCTGCTACTTCTCATTGATGGACGTTTTCGTTGGAATAAACTACAAAATATGGTTGTATTTGTATTTTGAGAATTAATTATTCTTAAATTCGGATGGTTGAATTTTCATTAATAAGAGGAAATGCCCGTTCTGTGTGTGTTAATATTTTGTCCTGCCAACCTACCGACCTTCTAATAATCGTTTTCGAAATTCGTTGATGGTAAAGCAGCAGGCACGTACGTAACTTGGAGCCTAAAAATCAGAGTTATCATTGTTACCATTAAGGCATTAAATTGTTGCCGGGGAAGGAGATAACTAATCTGCAATGAACTTCTAATGGTACTACTATAACAAAATGAATTTACAATTTCCTCCTTATGTATGATACTATAATGTCTCTGCACAAATGTACGAACAAATCCTACATAAATGGAATTAATAAATAGCCTGAGATCTGCCGATTGTATCCTAGGACAAATTCACTGACATGAATAACTTTAAACACAAATAGATTGTGTACAGAGAGCTTGAAGCTATTCCCGTGTCTGGAAGTAAGATCATTAAATATTACAAAAATAATTGATTTCTCAAGGCTTCAACAAAGTAGATGCTGCACCCATTACAACAGCCAAGACAATACCAAGACCAGGTCTAAGGGAAGCACCCACAGCAGCAGCTGTCATAGAGGACGCATTAGCTTTTGAATTTTCATTCAGCCAACAGCCTATCTCTAGCTAATTCCTAGAATTTTGAAAAAACATGCAACAAAAAGTCAAAAATTGTCAGCTACGACTTCAGACAAATAATGCAGTAAAAAGAGACACCGCGTGCTGTCAAACACAGGAACATATTCTTAATGTAGAAAACATCAAAGAGTAATCAATAAGTTGATTCTTCAAACAATCAACTTATGTTCATCCAACCAAGCTCAAACATGTACAGCGCCCCCAACTATTGAATCAAATCTCAAACATTGCAAATTCCCAAATTCAAGAATATTACGAATGTCAAAGTTGAACTCGGATTAAAATTTACCGATTAACTAATCCAGAATAATTGATAGCTTTATGGACAGTTTCTACTTCATACCAGGACCAATGCAATCAACTAGGGAAAGTTAAGTGCTGAGAAAATATTTCATTGCCATTGGATAGGCACATCATGCTTTCCTTAAAAGCTATAGTTAGCAATAGTCCAATCTAATAAATCAGAAGGCCATCAGATTTTAGACTCTATTTGGTATTTTGGTATGACACCTTTTAAGCTACAGCTACTATAGGATAAAAGCCTTAGATATCAAGCATTAATGTAAAAATGCTTGATTTCACTAAAAATAGGTATCACCAAACCTCTTTTTTTTTCATCTTTTGCTTCCAAAGCACAACAAAAGCACCACAACAGCAAACGAAGCCTTAATAAGGATGATAACAGTATGCTCTTGTTGGCAAGTTAGTCACATGTTGATGTGACGTCCATGTCCAAAAAATATACGGTGTATACTAGTTTAAATTAAAAAATGTTAATATCAGGCAAAATAAAACATTAATATTACTACATCTTTTTGTCCTCTCATTCAAAAAGCATTTGCTTTTCCTGATTTGATACCTAAAATTCCTCAACGCTTTTGCAAGTTCATCAAGTTCCAAACTAGTACTACTTTCGAACCTTACAACCTGCGTAGTTGGAGAACTCATCAATATAAAAATCCCAAGTAAATGGCCTCAAGAGGTTATTTAGGCTTCTTTTGGTATTGTTGTGTAGTGGCTTCACAGCTGCAGTAGCAGGACACCTCTATATGTTAAACATTACTGTAAAAATATGTGGGTTCCACTAAAGGTTGGTGCTACCAAACCTGTTCTAAGTTTCGCTTTCAAAGCATAGCAAAAGCACCACAATCCCAAACAGAGTCTAAGTATAATGCAAGTCTGTCAATTATTTCATGACCCTTATCATTCTCTTAAATACAACAAAGGACTCCGTAATAACTCCTAGGTGTTTAAAAACATTATTTTCAAAAATGCTTCTACCTGTAAGGAGGCCTCCTCATGATTGAGCGGTGCACAGGTTGACAAAGAGAGGTTAATCCCTCTGCAGGGAAAATAGTATCCTTCCTCTGGAAAGGCTCCGAACTAAATTAATTGGAGCAAGAAGCTGTGCACCCATCCTACGATCTGATTCTCCACCAGTTGCATCCCAAGAGAGAGAAGCACTCACAGCACCAGGCATAACATATGGACAATAATTGATAACTTCAGTGGTGCTTGGAGACAATTGATATGCCTGCACAACTGCATCAATAGCTGCTCTTTGCTGGTGTGCACTGACTGAAAATTTGTTTGTTATGGCAACAACCAAAGGGATTCGAAGAGCTTTAGCCTCATCTAACAGAAGTGAAAGGGCTGGCTGTAGCCGTGATGCATTAGAATGATTGTATCAAGGTATCTTGTGGGACAGGTTATGGACAAGAACAATTAAATCTGTCTTTCTACAGAGCTCATGGATTCCCATCCCAAGCTCATCCCTGAAATGGTTTGCCTCCACAGTCAGCTCCTACAGTCAGCTCCCAGGAATCAGAGGAAACTAGTAAGGGCCAGAACATAGATGGTTTAACATAAGCAACTTCAATCCAGTTAATCAGACTGCATGATGCAAACATCAAATAATAGAAGAGCATTAGCATCTGTATGTCCATGTCCTACAATAGTAGGCCAGGAAATAAGTTGGCTAAATTAATTGGAGAAATAAACACGAGTTGCACTCATTATAATCCCTCATTAGTCATCTAACATGGGGCAACTTGCAAAGTAGAAAGAAAAAAAAATGACAACACAAACGTTTAACTTGGAACATTTTACATTGACTTAAGGACAATGCACCCTTCTTATATGAGTCAGCCTTCAGCATTTTCCGTAATGCAAGATCAAGCTAATCCATTCTTTAAAATTTTATCAGATATGAAGTGAATGATTGTCCGAAAACGTCAAATTAAAATTTCAAAGTTTATATGACAGAGTTAAGTTTCAACTATCTTCATTTAGCCATCAAAAACTAGACTCTCCACAAATAATTGGGATTCTGCAACATTTATAAGACCTGTATGAAAATGATTCAGACTCAATCCAGAGTTAGAATGTTAGTTTTGCTAATCTACCAGTCATAAGATGTTAAAAATGAGTCAGATATCCAACAATACCTAGATTGAATAAATTTGACTCTGGCCCAATATGGGTTCAAATCCAGTAGATACTGCATTTTATATGCACTGCATTTGTGTTCGCCTGAATAAATATGCACAAAATTTACATCTCTGTGCTCACTGATCACTTCTGGTGACTGTTTAATACTTTGCTCCAATTCTATTGAAGTAGCAGTCACATTAAAAAAAAATCAGGGTATAATCAGAAAATTTCTAATTGGGACCTAAAATTCAAACATTGATGCAGATTTCTTGTCAAATACAAATTTGATTTCAGATATTTTTTGCCCAGTTTAGATATTCAAACTTGACCATCAGATACATTAATTTTCAGCAAAGGAAGAAGAGGGCAACCCTACAAGCAGAAAGAAATGTGGAGAATAATGTTACATAGGCAGCCAGCAGATACTCCGCTTTAGCCCACATAAGCAAAAAAGAGCAAGGAACGAAAGATTATTTGTCAATATACAATCCATAACCTGTATTCCAGGTTCAGCTTGACAGAATAATATTCGGAGCACAAAAGAAAAAAAGGAAGTTGTTACAGGAAACTAGTTCAAATGATGAACCTGCAGATTTACACTGGCCAAATCAAAGCAGCACAAACCACCAGCAATACCTTTTTGAATATCAGCCCCCACTTCCATGTTCCCAGTATTGGTCATAGTGACTAATTTGCCATGACCAACTATTGCCTTGAAAGAGAAGTTTTACCAGCACCCTAAACAAAACACATAAACCATGCTCTCCTCAACGTGAAAAACAAAGAACAGGGCATAATGCAATAGTTTGACTGTAACACACTGATACCTCAAGGCCAAGTAGTCATACCCATCGAGTTCTCATGTGAACCTCCTACGAAACAGTTGTAAAATCACTGGTGCAGAATACAAAGAAATCATCCAAACCCTCAGGACAGAGGATCTTTTCTTCAAGAGATGACCCTAAAGTATGCCCCCTATCATGACCAATGATTTTTGAATCAACAGGAGGAAACACAGGAATTGAAGAGTCTGCCACCGTCTGATGCCTCGGAGTTTGTCTCAATGGAGCTCCAACTAAGACTCTCATTTGCTGTAATTCTGGCTGCACTCCAATAGTGGAAGAATATGTTTGAGCTGAAGGAAATGATTCCACTGTAGTTGAACACCTGATTGACAGATATATATGATGAAAAACAAACAATATCACACACAATAAAACCTGTTGGTCATCTAAAAAAAGCAATTCAAAGTTATACTGCTGACAAAGTTGAATCACATATCAATTTATATGACCTAATATGATTATGAAAGTCCGTATCAACTCAAAATGAGCAGGATAAATTCAGCAGCTAAGCATGACCGTTCCCAAGGTAATAAAATTCTTGTTCCCTTTAACTTCAAGCGTCTTCTGAAAGGGAAAGAAAAAACCTTCAAGTGATCATTCTGGGCTATGTTAGCTTTTCTGTAAAACATCTGTGATATGCTCAATTTAAAAAGTGCAAGCCAGTATTGCATACCAATGAATCAAACAAGTGAATAGCTAAATCCAAGTATTCTTATACATCCCTCTGAGTGTACTAAAACAACAAACAGCCTACTAGATTAGCTTGAGTTACGCATACATTGCCCTGTTGTAAGCTAAAAAAAAGACTTGAATAATTGAAGAAACACACCTTAAATAAGAAAGAAAGAAGATTTCCAAAATTACATTAATGGCTTATGCTTCAACGAATAATCCTATATTCTTTTCCAATTTTTCTGGAAGTTACATTGCATTTCGGAGAAACCGTGGATGGTACAAAGAGCAGGAGCAAAAATGCACAACAAGAAGGGAAAGAGAAAATGCCTATAAACACAGTAGACATCTATAAGTATGCATTTTTTGGTAACAAGCAGACACCAGCCATTGTTGTCAGTGGAGGGAAAAAAAAAAGGTAAGGTCAGCTAATGTGTTCTGTCCTCAATTCATCATCACTTAAAAAGCCAAAAATGTAAAAATTTTAGTCTTGAAACCCAAATGGTTTCCAGTTTCCAAATGACAGCAGAAAGTGGTGATGATGGCAGGAATAGTGGTTGTAAGTAAAGTAATGGCATAATGTTAATGTCTCAAATAATGTAGTTGCTATGATTGTGGTGTTGCCATTATATTGGTGCTGCTACCACTATATGTTTAAAGAATTCAATCCATTTATAGTTTCATAATTTTAAGCAGTGGTATCTAATCTGTTTTAAGATGGATTTTAACTGACTTCAGTAGTCATTTTAAAATAATTATTTCCATGAGACTCTTCAGCAAACTAAACATCTACCAGTGATTCCATCAACCCAAAATGTGACAAAAAGTCAGCAAAATATAAAAAAGAAATGTGAATAAGATGTAAGCAGAACTAGATATTACTGCAAATGTATAGTCAGTAGACTATTTCATTACATCTGAAATCAAGGCCTATACAATCTCATAGAATGTGATTGAAATCGTTCCCTCAGTTCCACAGTAACAGATCTGACCTGAAAATGTCTGTGCCAGAAGAAATCAAGCAAAATGAGAGATCCCAGAAGATGATACCACCAGTTAATTCTTATCAAATATAATAGCAACTAATACTAGCAAAGTTACAAAGCTATTACAAATCATAATGCATATGTAGCATAAAATATCAAGCATATCTTAAACTTCCCACAAGAAAAATCATATTTATGCAAGGAAGATCATCCCGATGTTAAATTTGAATATTCTGCACTAGCTAATGATTCCACAGATGAATTTTCCAAGAGGTAAAGCTGTAATAAATCAAATTTCTTTTGATAAAATACTACAACCATATCTAACGTAGCAATGTCAAGATTATAATAAATTGATATAAGAGGAAAAAGCAAACAATGTCCTCATGACGGAATATAACAAATAACTTGACCAGAATCTCATTTTCTCTAATCCAGATTGGGGTATGCTTGGTACTGTTGTCTTCCACATAACTTTAGAAATAACATTGCAAAAGGTATTTGAGAAAACCGACATTCAGTGAAACCCACTCATTTTTTTTTTTAACTAACATTTAAGCCTTTGTGATTCTATCCCACAACAGCTGTAGCACATCAATCCCAAAAATATCCTTAATCACATTAGTTAGTAAGGCAAAATCACCATAGTTATAAGACACAAGTGAACTATACACAAGAAGATCTAACCAGTAAGGCAACACAACTTGCAAAAAGTGTATCATTGCCTCCAAATGGATCCACTGAGAAGAAAAAAAAATATTTTTAGGAGACTACTTGTTTTCATTATAGCAATTAAAGGCAATAAAACCCAAAAAGAAGTAAATTGAAACATGTTGGCTGCCCTACCAAAGTGACAGTGAAGACCAAGCAAGAATTAGCCTGGGTAGACAGCTAAAAAACAAGATTAGCACACATTCTCAAAAGTTCAACAATGCCCTAATGGATCCAAAAATGGAAAAAAAAATAAACCCATTAAAATCCTGAAAATCTCATAAAACTAAGGGACTAGAAAGAAAGTTCTTAAACTACTTTTTCATCTTCCAGACATGCCTCTCTTCAGATGAACTACAAAAGAATTAAAAAAGCAAATCATATTATGTACCTGCCCAAATGGCATGTATGAAGGCAAAGAAGTCACCCGGCGCCATTTCCTTCCATTCCCAGCATCTGTGCTGTTGTTTTCTGCTAACTTTCCAGTTGTAGCCACATCTGATGGCTCAATACTAGTCTCAGAAAGCGGTTTGAGAGAGATTCCATCAGAACCCTCTTGGATTTCAAGAAACTGTGGTTCTTCTGTTACATCTTCAATCAAAGATGTCACAGCAGATCGGTCGCGGATGATGCTTCAACAGGGCCAACTCGATTTCCTCTGTACTTATTGAATTGACTTCTTAGACCCAATAAAGGAACAAGCCTTGAAAGTCTCAGGAAGGATTTCTGAACAGGACCAAATCCCATAACCAACTACTCGTCTTCATTTGCTTTTAGCTTCTCAGCCCTCGATTTCTCTACCACTTCCACATCATTAGCCACGGATAAACTATTGGTCCCAATTTCAGTAGACACTGACAAAGGCTGAACATTATTATAACGATGGAAATAAGCAGGTGAAAGGATGCGGGGAACCAAATCTTCAGGAATGCAGTAACTCTTGGAATAATGCTGCCACGCCTTCCTATTAACATAACTGTTCAAATAAAACATATAATAAATTAACTATTGTTATTTACGTATAAAATTTTTTTTAAAATAAAATAGAAACGGAGAATATAAATCAGGAATTTCCCTTTCTATAAGCTAAAATAGGTACTTATTTATTAAACGAACTGATACCTACTCTCTTAAAGCTGCATTTCTGACAGGAGGCTTGGAGAACGTAATGCATTTGAATTGAACTTTGTCATTATCTTTTAATGAAGAGGAAGCAGCAACAACCCTCAAAATGGCAAGGGTAGCTAATGCAGCTACCTACATAAATAAAATAAATGGAGCAGATGAGAAATATATTAGTCACAAACATAGTGCAAAAAAATCTTAAAACAGTAATTAGATAAGGCTTACTGCTCCTCCAAGTGAATGTCCACATAATACAAGTTTTCGTTTCTTTTTCTTAGCAAGTCTGTACAACTCTAAAGCTGGTATCCCTTTAGCACAAGCCAAGAAACCCTAATTATAATAACTGGAAGGAGAAAAGGTTAATAAATATCCATATCCCCAAATAAGATCATGAATGGGACTACATGTTTAAATGAAAAAACTACAAGACATGTCAATCTGTGAAGATATATTTACTGTAAAAAGTAATGGGTTACAGTAGCAAAAACAAGGATGTAATCAATCATACCTGGTGTGCAGCAGGTCTAGGTTTATCTTTCAGTTGCCTAGGTTTTGATTCCAAGGGATTCCACCGGTTTTCTCCATTCCCCTTCGGTCTTTCACTTGGTTTATATTCAGATACCTCAATCCTGTCAATATCCTTCATGACATCCTCGTGAAATATAGCTCCTTGGAGTATATTTGCATCAGTCATGACATCCCTTGATTACAAGTAAAACAGATCATATAAGATAACTGTAGAAAGCATGTTAAAGGCTATATAAAAAGTTTATCCATTCTGCTTACTCGTACTGCTTTGTTCCAATAGAGGCAAACAATGTGTAGCCTGCTTCAGCCAGCAAGTACCTGCAAAGGATTAAAAGAATCCACAAAATTCAAATCTCAGGGGACTGTATTACACAGATTATATGTGCACGTCTCCTCACATTTTGTGATGAATGTGTATGCATGCATTAAGATATTTTAAAGGTTTTACTGCTACATTATTTGAATGGATTGAGTCTACTTGACTTGGTTAATTGAGTAAACACCTTTACTTCTAATGAAAAACAAGATAGATTTATTGAAACAACAAAAATTCACCCATAATTTATACTTTTAGACTTAATGGTGGCAAAGTTTTGAATTCTCAAGATAAATTAAATTTATATATTGCTTGAGCCAGCTGATTAGCCCAACTCTCAGTCCTTTCATATAAGGATTAGTTGCTCAAGATTCTCTCTTTAAAAATTACTGGATCAGCACGTCCTTGAGTTGATGGGCCAGCACATCATATGTTGGAAACAATGTATGGTATAACTGAAGTATCTATAGAAGTAATCCAACCAGAGAAGCTCTACTAGAACTAATTAAACTAACCAGCAACTTCAACAATCTACACTACTACTCCTTTGGAGTCACCTACCAGGGATATTTATATTCCATGAGCTCTCTGACTACCAATGTTGTAGAGTCGGACGTTTCTCCGCAGTTTAGAACTAGGATAACATGGAAAGATTGAGGAATTTTAGGAACCATCAATGAGAGAGAGAGCGAGGGAGATCTACAATGCTAACGCAGTTGGACAAAAGGTGTGACTCCAGCAATCAACCTCTTTTACATTATAACTGAAAAATAATTTAAAGAAATAATAAAGGCAATTGACTTTGGGAAAGAAAGTGGAAATTGTAGACCAAACCTAATCATACAATATGGAAAAAATTAAAGGAAAAAGAGAACCTGAGAAGAACATGGTCCGAAGAAGGTTGCACACGCTCCAAAGAAACAATTTGTCCTCCAAAGTCCGCCTTATATTTGTTTACAGCCCAAACCATCTCAATAGCAGGTCTCTACCAAGTAACAAAGAATAAGTTTATTTGGCATACATAATTTCTTATTTCAAAACGCAAATAGCATTAGAAACATAAATTAAAACTTCTGCACCAACAAAAGTTGACAAATGTAGTATTATGGCATTCCAAATTTTCAAGGGCTACACTCTAGATGATTGACATCCATGTATGCCACAAGAATCTATCAAACAAGAAAATTAAAATCACAACTTTTAAAGAAATGGTCAATTTTATCACTCCTCAAGGCATACCAACAGAAATTACTTGAAGCATAATTATGTTGCATGCTATCCTAATCATTTCTCTTTGCTTACAAGGTCATTACTCAATAAAATGCGTTATAGGTTTTAAAACCTCACTAACATGCATGTCAAGGTGAACTCCTTGTTTGAACATGACATAATCAGTAAATAGCAAAACATCATATTAGCTTAACACCTTCTCTAGCCACAACATTCTAACCATACGAACATGGCAGCAACACCACTACCTTAACAGTGAACTTCACATCTGTAAAAATGATATTCCACATATTCACAAATATTATAACTATAAACTATATTTAATCAAAATTGGCGTTTCTTAAGGATTCTCCGTAACAAATATTAATAATCCGATCATTTTTACAGTGGTGACAAAAAGACTAATTTCTGACTACCACAATGTTCTTACCTGAACCCACTCCTGCACCCCGTGTTTTGAAACTCAATAAATAATTGTCAATAAGAATGTTTTTGCTGTTTTTCCACTTCTTTGCTAATCAAGATGAAGGCAAGTTTAAGCAGACGCCATATCATATAGCCCTAATTCAATCCAACTGAACTCAAAAAGCATAGTGACCACATTAGCACAAACCAAACACAAAGTGCAGCAGTCACCACAACGAAACATTAATAAACTACAGTAAAGCATCAAGTTCCTTACAAAATTAAGACGTGCAATCACAGCATTACAACCAAAACCACAGTCAAACGCTTTCAATTACAAAATGTTTTACCTTTCACTTACTCATTGACCTTGTAAACGCACTCGGAGAGTACCATGCAACACAAAATATCCCGAAGGTCGGCAACGGACTCAGCCTTTACGGCTCGACAGAGATCTCGAAGCTGTTTCTTCCGCTTCTCGTACTCTTCCTGAATCCTCTTCCTCTGTTCTCTGTCGCTTGCGTTCCACGGAGGCCAGCTCATTCTCCACTGAAGCGGTCCCCAGGACACCTTGAGCATCTTGGCTCGTTGATCCTTGATCCACGACTCCACTCTGCTCCGTATTGCCTCCATCGTTAAGTTATTGAAGAGATTTAGACCGAGATCCAATTACTTTAATGACGATGAGATGAACGCGGGAATCAAAGGGAGACTGCTCGTTGAAAAAAAATGATGATTGATTAGATAGGTAGAAACGGAATCTGGATGTCATTGGGTAAGCATATACCAAGGAGACGATGAATTTGGTAATTACGCGTTGCCATTTAAAGCTCAGGATGTTTTTCCCTTTTGCCCTCTCTTCGAGACTGTTACTTTAAAGTATGAAATGAGACGGACTTGCTTGACGTAAAAGAAATTATTTTTTTTTATAAGTTAAAAATCTATTAAAATCTATTTAATTTAATTTTTAAAAAATAATTTTTATTTTAAAATAAATTAAAAGTTAAAAATAAAAAAAGAGTTACTTTTTTTTTTATCTTTTTAAAATACGACTAATATTATCAAATTTTTATAATAAATTATTTTAAATTATGTTCTCGTTAAATTTATAAAATTTTAAAAGAATTTAGAGATAATTAGATAAAAATACTAAAATTATATAAAAAATTAAAAATTAAATCAAGTAATTTTATGATAAAAAATAATTTTTTTAAAAATAAAATTAAGTAAAATTTATAAATATTATAATTTTTTTAATAAATAATTTTTTTAAAAAAATAAAATATAATAAGTTATAGATAAATTCAAAAAAGGCGGATATATATTTATAAGTTTTATAGTATTAAAAACATCTTAATTTACTGGACTTATAAAAATAATTTACATATTGAAATGAATCTACAAATTATTGTGTTAACCTAATTTAAAAATTTAAAAATATAGGTATAAAATATGTAATATATTATAAGAGTAATTATGTTAAAATATTAATTTTTAAATATTTTATTTAGTAAAATCAAACAACAATTATATTCGGATCTTAAAATAAATGTCATTCATATTCATATTTTATTAAATTCTTGCTTCACTCATATTAAGGAGGCCTTTGTTTTCCTAATTTGAAATTTTAATGTAAATTAAATTTAAATGTGAATGATATGTTTGTTTTTTATTTTTAAATATTTAAATATAAGTTTTAAGTTATTTGATTTTATAAAATAAAAATCTAAAAAAATATTATTATTTTGACGTATTTACCCTTTAAAAATTGTGAAGATTGAAAAATAAAAAAAAATTGTATTTTAACATTATTTTAAATGTTTAAAATATAAATTATTTTTATAATTTAATTATTAAATAAATAATAATTACAAAATTATACTTTTAAGGAATTAAATTTTAATATTGAGCTAATATAAATAAACTTAAAATTCTTATTAATTTATTTGCAACTTTATTTTTAGGAAATTATCTTTAATTTAAATTTTAGATTATAAGAAAATTTAACTTCTATCCTTACATCTTAATTTCATTACGAAAACTCTATGTTTACTTAAAGATTAGGCGAAAGAGCCTTTGAAAGCTAACTACAAGAGTTTGATAAGATAGATTCTTACCTACCATTTTGCATTTTTGTTGCCACAATTTTGAATTTAAAATATCCGCGCGCGCGCACACACATATACATATATATATATATATTGATGCCTACATTTTTTTAGAGTAAAAAATTTAATATATTACAAAGATTTTTTTCTTTACAATTAGTTGACATACGGGGATAAGTATGAATTTGTTTTGGGTCAGGATCTCTCAGGTTAAAATTCAAATAAAAAATTAAGAGTAAAACCGATTTTTCGACGTATAAACTTTGATACTTAAGTTAGGTGCTGGTTAGAATAGAAAAGAACCAACGAAAAGTAAGGGAGAGAAAGAGTATTTATGATTTATATTGACACAAAAAATTAGCTCAAAAATTTACCCCGCATATGAATTGTCAGAGCTTTTTCTTATTTTTTGATAATTATTATCTAAAAAAGCCAAAAAGAGATCCCTTTTATATTGTGAAAACTGTATTTATAGTAATTCTGGCACGTGTAAGTATCAAAAAATAGGAGCTTAATTGGACAATATGCAACTTATTTAGACGTCCGATAAGTCATTTCACTCTCACCTTCTGTCAAGATAAGGTGGCGCAATAAATTCTTGCGGTATAGAGGGTAGGATGTCCTAGATTTTAAATGTCATGGAATATTCTATCAAGTCTTAAAAAGTGCATCGAGATTGTCCATTCGGATCTCCCATTTTTGATATAAAAGAATTAGCATCGCTTAGAATTTTGGAGCGCTAAGTTCGGCGACTGGTGAAGGATTCTAAGTCACCTCTCCACACAAGTATTATGAAGCAAAAGGAATGGCCTCAAAAAATTCCTCAATATAAGTCCTTCAAGTTTTTGCTATTATGGAGTGAGAGTAGATATTTGACATGCTTCATATTTTCGGCGTAGATCAGCGTGTTTAAATTTGACCCTCAAATACTAGCATAAATTTTTAACTACCAACAGAGGCATTTGTCATAATCTAATTTTATCCTCTGTAAATTTTATTCATGTTCGAGATGCTAAATTTGTGA
>JAWDEX010000001.1:8380840-8400926 GCA_035221805.1 Trichilia hirta | reverse complement strand
TTAGCAAGCTATTTCTCGTTCTTCTGATCCCGATTTTCTGTAGTATCTTCTTAAAATAACTTTCGATCATCTGGGGGTCCACAGGTCGAACACTGTAGTTTCAGGACCTGATCTCGTCAAGTTGAGATCGCAGATCCACCATGGTGCTTCTGGGCCTGATGAGATCTTTGGATCTATTTTGGGGCTGCAAAGAGTAGCGGACATTATTGGTTCGTTACCACCATGTATTCTTGCCTCGTCATGGGCATTAGCTTTGCCCTTTTCTTTCTGTAGGTTGGTAAAGCAAGCGTTTCTGACAGCAATTTTCCCAGTCGAGTTTCGAGCTCTTCGGCCTCTCTCCTTTGAAAGACAATTGACCTTTATTTTTTAGACTTTTAGCACGATTTAGTGCTCCCTTCGTGATCTTGTTGCCGAACCAATGCCTGCAACCTTGCCATCTCCTTTTCTAGCAAGTGATTTTTGCATTCTAATTCGATAATCTTCCGATTATCGATCTCCTTTATGCTTATTAGCTCCACCGGCCCTCCTTCCATCTGCCAAAACTCACACCACTCAGCTCTGATAGTGGCTCAGCTGGCTGGTTCATCGAGGTGGTGAGCTTATACCTCGTTCTTAGTCGACGATTCTGTAGTGGCCCCTTTTTCTCTCGTGTAAGGAGGACCCATGGCTTTTTCTTTCTGCACTTTTCTAAAAAGACAACTGCGAGTGTTCCCTACCATATCTACACAAAACACTTTCCAAACTTCTTGTTTAGGCTTTTTGCTTGTTTCTCACAGACGAAGTCAACTATTGATGTCCAAATTTTCCAAGGATAAAAGATTTAGCACATCACACAGATTTACTATTGCGCCGACGTAGAACCTCTTCGGGAATTGCTTAAAATCACAAAAAAAATGAGTTAAGACTGAAGTCGGATTACCGGCAAATAAACTCCAACGCTCAAGTCAGTAAATGGTGCAGAACTAAATAAAAAGAGGAAAAATATGAGTGGTTGAGTGTTTTATCAATCCGGAAGGCTGGGTTCAAAAAATATTTGTGATTACAGTATCTCTCTCTTAATCGCTCAAAGATGGTCCTTTCTCTAAAAAATTTCCCTCCCAGGAATTTTTTTTCATGTATTGCTTTCACACTTTATAGGACCTCTGCATATATAAGCATCAGAGAACGGGAGTTTGATTAGACAGGAGTAGGTACGGTAGTTGAGTTAATCTTTTCATCACTCTTTTATATTAGATCTGATATAATAATGAGTGTTTATAACTTGCAGTGCACAGCACAATCTAACATGATAGAACATATGAACAGTTACTTGAACAGTAGATTTATCGATCCTATTTATAACTCCTATTTTTAAAATAAAGGTGTTGAATCGCCTCAGTAATTAAAGTTGGGTCGCCTCGATTATCAAGGTGAATGCCGAGATATGGAGACGATCATAACCAAGCCAAATTTTTTGCTTAGTGATGCCTGAAGTCAAAAAAACTTCAATTAAAACAAGTCTCAAATTGATAAACATCGTCAGCACCGCTAAATGAATCGTTGAATCCAACTGAACTCAAAAAACATAGTGACCAAATTAGCACAAACCAAACACATAGTGCAGCAGTCACCACAACGAAGCATTAATAGAATACAGTAAAGCATCAAGTTCTTTACAAAATTTAGACGTGCAATCACAGCATTACAACCAAAACCACAGTCGAACGCTTTCAATTACAAAATTTTTTACCTTTCACTTACTCATTTACCTTGTAACGCACTCGGAGAGTACCATGCAACACAAAATATCCCGAAGGTCGGCAACGGACTCAGCCTTTACGGCTTGACAGAGATCTTGAAGCTGTTTCTTCCGCTTCTCGGACTCTTCCTGAATCCACTTCCTCTGTTCTCTGTCGCTTGCGTTCCACGGAGGCCACCTTCTCCTCCACTGAAACGGTCCCCGGGAGAGCTTGAGCATCTTGGCTTGTTGATCCGTGATCCACGACTCCACTCTGCTCTGTATTGCCTACATCTTTAAGTTATTGAAGAGGTTTAGCGAAGATCGAGTTATTTTGACGACGTAGTGTTGAACGCGTTAACGAAAGGGAGACTGCTCGTTGAAGGAAAACGATGATTGATTACATTGGAAAAGACGGGATCTGCGCGCCACTGCGGAAGTATATAGCCAGAGGGACGATGAATTGGGGAGATCGCGTACCGAGTGTACGTACTTTTCTTTTTCCCTTCGAAATTTAAACTCATGATGTTTTTCCCTTTTTGCCCTTTCCTTCGAGACGGTTACTGAAAAATCTGAAATCACGTACATTTACAAGTCCTGTAATATCCAAAACATCTTAATAGAATTGAGTTAAATTTTTTGACTTATATTTGAATGAATAAGTCTAATTATTTATATTTAAATTAATAATATATTTACTGTACTAAGTTATTTCCAAATGCTTAAATTTCCTGTTATCGGCAATATGATTTTCCAGTACTGGTTCTCACTCGAAAAGTTGGGCTTTTGAATTATTCTATAAGAAAAATAAACCCAATGATTGCATTGAATTCTGTTTGCCTGTTGAGAAACTGATAAGAGAATTTATTAGAAATAATAAATAAATAAATAAATAACCAAAAGTCTCTTCTTTCCTCCAAATGAATCGTTGTAGCAAGTCTACTGAATTGATATTTGCAGAGTTGTACTATACAAAGTATACAACTCAAGCGAGCCTCAAGGCCATTAATATGATTTGTTAAGATAATTCATTCTATAAATTATGATATTAACCTAATTAAAAAAAAAATTTTAATATAAACTTTAAAAAATTATAAGAGTAAATATGTTAAAATATTAATTTTCATATATTTTACTTTATAAAATCAAACAATACTTGTATTTAAATTAAAAGGAAAAGGCGCAGTATTGGTTTCACGGGTCATCATTGTGGGCTGCTAAACCATCAAAATTCTACTTGTTTAGATAATAATCTTAATTGGTAAGACAATAACGATCGATAGTACAAATGCGGAACAATTTTGTTTTTCTTTAATAATTATTCCAAGCTTCTTTAAAAAAAAAAAATACAAACTACATGTGTAATTTTTATTTATTCATAAAATTTTAATTTGTAATAGATATCAAAGCAACAAAACCAACATTTTTAGTTTTACAATTGCAATTCTTGTTTATTATATATGATTTTGACTTTTATTAATCATTATTATTGTCAATATCATTAAGATTTTTATTAATTGGGATACGCTCGATCGTTCGCGTACAAAAATGACTAAATTTGATGGTCATATTTTTTTACAATTAATAAAATTAATAATAATAAATGAATTCTTGCTTATAATTTTTGGATAGAAATAAAAAATAATAATTGGAGAAGAGGTTATGAAAATATACGAGAACCTTTTAATCATATTCTACATTAAGCAATTTTTAATTAAACAATCTAATTAATTTGATCACATACGAGTAAAAGTAAGAGATAAAAGAATTGAATCCCTATTACACTAACAGCAAAGATTTTGCATTGAATGCCTGATTAAACTAAAGTCCCGGCATGACGGCTAAAGCCTGAAGTACTTGGGCTTGGCGGACCAAGTTACAAATGCTGCCGAGTACTGTTCTAATTAGTCTTCGGAGTTGGTAAATTCACCATTTGATTCTTCGTTAAATTGCCAAATGGTTACGGAGTTCGCGTAAATCACCTTGTAATCAACGCTTTTGCGAAAAAAAATGATAAAATAGGAAAGAAAGATTTTGACATATTTGATAGAAGCTTGCGGACCAATTTCATAATCTCTTTTACGATGTGGGTTTAGTTGGAAACAGCTGGGTGTATTAAGAATCACTCAAAATAGAATTCATAAACAACATAAAAATTGTGGTCCGAGATGAGTAGACGGAGAGCCGAAAGATGCTGATAAACATTATTATCAAATCATTTTTTTTGTAGTATTAAAAAAATATATATATCAATTAAATTAATTAATATTGACTTTAAAATTTTGTTTGTATCGTTATAAGTTAAAAAAAAAAAAATAGAAAATCTAAGTATAGCCACAATTTTAAGATAAGATATGAATAGATAACACGGACTTTTTACATGGGCCACAACAATAATATGATTCCCTTCCCTCTAATTTATGTGCGGTCAGAAATAATTTTGGACCAGATACCCAAAATAATAATAAAAATAATTTTAGTCGGCCTTTTTCCTTTAAAATATCAATATTTTGTTTCAAAATAGTAGCCACCGGATAGTAATTTGTCCCTTCAATGTCTTTATGTCAATAAATAAAATCGTACATGTTAAGTAAGTTTGAGAAAATAATTTTAGGCTTTATTTTGTCCAGGCCCATTACGAAAACGTGCCACTATTGAATTCCCGGGTAAAAATACTGAATGTGTATCTCTGTTGGGAACAAGACTAAACGATCTGAATTTATGCATGTATAAATTTGATGATTAGAAATCTACCATCCTTTTACCATTTGACGAACTGACTGGATAGTAATATCATTCATTATATTTTGTGAGTTATAATTGTAAAATTGAATTCCTACGGTTGGTATTGTGTTCTGTGAGAGGCAATTGTAAATTAATTGTTGTTTTTATTATTTGATTATTAATGTATAGTTAAATAAAATATTAGTTCAAATACAAATTTTATATATTAATTTTATATTTTATGTAATTTGTTTAGAGAGAGGCAATATGTTATTTTAAAAAAAATTGAGTGGGTAGACCGTTTGGTTTATTCCTATGTCTAGCTATCATGCAAAACTGAAAATCTTTCGTATTTGTTACAGTATGCCAATATATTTATTATGATATTATTTATACGTCAATTTAAAATCTGAAATATAAATTTTAAAATTTAAAATCTAATTTTAAGCTCGCGTTGAATAATACAAATTTTAATTTCTAATTTTTAAAATTTATGTGTAAAATTTTAAATTTGAATTTAAAATCAGACAATGTATGGTAGCCAAATACAAACTCTTTGCACGGGCACAAATTGCCCTTGATGTTACTTGTAGTTTCGAATTGATCACGGTTGAAAAGGCTATTACTTAAGTACGAGCGGAATTTGGGGCATGGGAGATTTGTGTTTCGGGAATGCCGGTTGAAATGTTGTCCATCCTGATCCTATCGATTTAATCAAATCGACTTAATATTATGAGCTTCCCAAGGGCGGACATGATTCAATCTAAATTAATATAAAAAATTTTAAATCAATTTTTAAAATGATATTTTATAAATTACTGTTATTAATTTGAATTATAAATTGAATTAATTAAATTACAAATTATTAAAATGAATTGTTTATATATATATATAAACAATTCATATATATATATATATATATATATGTTAATATTAATATTATACGGTAAAATAATACATTAATTATTTTATTAATATTATATAAAAAATAATAAATTATAATTTTAAAATTAGATCAAAAAATAAAATAAGGACTAAAATTTTATTTTTTATATTTAATTTAAATTAATAATTATTTAATTTAAAATTAAAATTCAAACTATGAATTTAAATCAATTTAAATTAATTACAACTTGTGATGTATTATTAAATTAAATTATTTAAAATTTAAATTAATTTAAAATTTTTAATCAAATCAATTCAAATCGCAAACGCCGGCTTTAAAACATCTCATATATAAAGTTGCAATATTATATGTATAGTAGTTGTACAAGACCAAGCCCAGCAGACCCCAAAAAATTAGGCTCGACATAGGCCTACAGGCCTTACAGTTATTATATAAATAATAATATTTTTAAATTAATAATTTTATATTTAAAAATTATTATTTAAATAATAAATATATAATATAATAATGAATTGAATCAAATTTGAGCTCATGACGGTATCATGAACCTATACTAAGTACGGTTCCCAACGCAACTAATTAAATATGTAGTCTCGAACTGGGTTTTTACTGTTTAGAAGTCGGACAATATTTGAAATTGACAGTATTTATATGTTGTGTCAAAACGGGCTTACCGGCCCATTTGCTTAGAGATACAATAATAACAATGAACTAACATTATTCTATTAAACTATTCATCCAACAAATTCAAATTGTGCAGCAATTATACTTCAATTCGATAATATTTGATTCAAGGCAATGAACTGATAGTAAATTATTAAAAGACTTAGAAAAAACATATTTTATATTTGTGATTTGACGAGTTCCTCGGTAACCGTATTTCCATTAACAATTTAAGACGTAAGACTTTGGAAGATAGCATAAAGATGTTAATGTTATATTTTAATGAAAGACAAGATGTAATTATCATTCATAAAAAGATATCGTTGCATGAGCAGGAATTTTTTTTTTTTTTTTTCTAAGAAAGAACGGTGCCAAAAATTAAGATTTATAGCCGAGTTGATATGAGAATTAATAACTTCAGACATATAATTTATTTTTTTGGATTTACAAGAAAGGAGAACCATGAGGTCAGTCTAATACCTAAAGATGTTCTCATAAAATTAAAAATACTCAATCAAACCCTCAATGAGATAATTTTTTTAGTGTTTAAATTCTTATAAAATCCCAAGATAATTACACTTTATCTCCATATTAGTTAAACATCAAATTATCATCAAATATTTTATAAATTTACTCATCATCAGTAAATCATCAATTTCCTTTATGATTTATAAAAAAAATAAAAAAATATATTATAAATTAGAAAAATTAATTCTAACAAACTACTATTAATTTTTATAAATTAAAATTTATCTAAATGAATAACTATCACAATAATAAAACATACAAATTTACTAATCAAATATAATTTTGAATTGAAAAAAAATATGAAATAAGGAATGCAGGACCAAATTGGAAATGTGAAACAAAATGTTTTTATTTATTTATTTTTTTTAAGGGTATTTGTGCATTTTCACACTAATATTACATATTATTAACTTTAATTATTTGTTATTATATAGTTATAAATTTATCATTCATTTAATTAATTTAACAAAAAAATAATAATTAAAAATAATGTGTAAACTTATAACATATTTATTAAAAATTAATAAATATAAAAGCAGAATACAATTATTTTAGTGTCTTGCATAAATTTAAATATTAAAAGAAAAAAATTATTTAAAGATTTAATTAGGTATTTTTATCTTGTAAGAACGTCTTTGACAATTAAGGCAGATTTTTGGGGTTTAAATATATATATTTTTTTCTTCCAACAATAATCTTATTTAAGTTTGAATTTTGACACAGTAATTGAATCAAATTAATAACTAAATCATGGGCACCCCAAGCAGGAATTACAACGAAATTGTTGATCATGAGTCATGTCTGACTGTGATTATGATTTATACCATTTAAATTGATGGAGTGAAGTGTGAAGCACTGCATACAACGACAAGAGACTAGGAAACTAGTAAGGAAGGTAATCATAAATTGGGTAGTAGTGATGCTGCAATGATGTCATATTTCTTAAGAAAAAAAAAAAAACTCTTAAATCCAATTATTTGGTCATCCCATCATCATTGTGACATGGGCCATAATAAGACACCTTTGATTATTGTTTCCATTAAATAGTAGGGTCACTCTAAAATCTGAAAATAGGTATCTAAAAATATTCTTATAATATTTTCACTTGAGTTGAGCACTTGAAGCATGAAACAAACTATTTTGAGAATATTTTAAGTAAAAAAGAATATACAATACTGACCATTATATTTTTTAAGTACGTTTAGTTAATCCGTTTCACATGAATAATAATCACATGCATGTCAATGTCATAATTAACTTAATTAGATGTCATAATCACGTGCAAATTAACACCAATTTCGTGTTAATTTTAAATGGTTTCTTCTTTTATCTATTTATTTAGTTGTTTTTTTTCTCCATTTTCAAATGGTTGTATGGGTTCCTTTCTTGCTCATCTTTTATTTCTCGTATTAAAGGTAATCTATTCCTTGCAAAGTAGGCCTTGGGTCGAAAGTTATCACCACCCATTTCTTTTTTTTTTTGGCAAAACCGGAATGATTTCAGTGGTTTGAAGTCACTTTTCTCGAAAATCACATCACTCCCGATGACTCTCCTAGCCACAACCACACCCAATGCCCCCCACCCATCTGTGCAATCCTACTGGCTTTTTACCTTTTTTTCATTTAATTAATTGCAACTTTATTAGTTGTAATTACCTCTATTATTGATGGGTTCTTACTTCTTGGGGTTTTAATCTTTTGTTAAAATATCATTATCATCAACAATGGCTTTTAATAAATTAACCTTCATAGAAAGTAACGTGATACTCACTCAATTATATTCGTTATAATTAAAAAAAAAATGTTTTCAATATAAAAAAGATTTAATAAATTAAATTATTTCATAAAGATGAAGTACCGTATTAAATTATTCATACAATTATTTAATAAATTTTGTAACATTTATATTTAATTTAAAATTTATTATATTAAATTATTGAAATTCACGTAGCTTATTTTTTCTTATAATTATTAGATGAGAAGACAATTTTTTCTTATTAAGATGAGAAGACAAATTTTGGTTCCAAAAGGTGGATTCTTATCGTTGGTTTAAAAGTTTCTCATTCACATTGGAATTAATAAACAAGTCCATAACATTTTAGAAAAGCGAGAATGATATTTTAGGCGGAAGTGTCAATACGGGATAGTGGGGAAGGAGCAGTAGTAAACAACAAAACGGTGTCCACAGAGGGACCCTGTCTCAAACAGACTTCAAGAAGTCAAGCCCTACATTCATTTTAAATAAATATAGATAAATAATTGTGTACCAAATGGTCACAAGATTATGCAAAATATTAAGGCAATGAACAGCGGCATCTTTTGAAATACACACATAAAATGAAATTGACAATTCGTTTCTAAATTTTAAAAAATTAAATTGATTTTTTTGGTTAATAATCCTCGACCGCTCACACACTTTTCTTTTCTTTTCTTTTCTTTTTATAAAATCAACTGCAAAACTATTCTAATTGTTGAAGAAATTTAAAATGCAGAGCACAATAATAATAATAATAATAATAATAATTTGAAACTTTTCTAATTTTTGAAAGAGTGAATTTTTTTTAAATAACCGAATAAAAGCTGTTAGTGTATGATTCCAAGAAAATTTTGACTTAATAGCCTTCCGGCAACTTCAAGAAATATCTTAACAGCATGTTGAACCCAGTTGTTTATTTCTACTAGAAAATTGACGCGCAGGCAACGTACTTATGTGATAAAGTTTGGTAAGCAGTAAAGCTGGCGTTGATAATACAAATAAAACTAACAAACGATGTCAGTTGTCTCAAGATGGAAGTCCTTGTCATTCGAATATTTGGCTCTAGAGACGATGACACATTGGACGTGATGAGAGAAGCCTGCAGTTTAAGAATTAGCAAAATTTCCAGAATTGATCGAGTATTGAATCGAAATTTCTGAAATTTATTGCCAGTTATGATTACTTAGACAGTAGAAGTTGGATTTCGTAGATTATGATTTCGATTATAAATTTTGAGCCTATTTATTTATTTATTAGTTTGTCTTTTCGGAAGTTGGGTCTGGGTAAGTTGGCAGAAACTCGGTTGCCAAATCCCAAATTTAGTACTGCCAAAGAACAGCAGAGAAGAAAATAAAGAGAACCATATATTTAGACGAGAGGACCCCTTCATGAGTAGAACTCGGGTATCGAGTGCAAGCTACTCAGTTCATAGATGAGGCTGAAAAAGGGTCACAACATACAAGATCGATTAAAATTTTAATACAAATTTCTTAAAAGCAATTGAATTATCAAGCACATATTGCCTGCTTTCACTGGTCAGCTGAAAATGATGCTTTGTGCAAAAATCACGAGATAATATTTGTTTTTATTTTTGGAGAGGCTGTATCCAAAATTGCAAGTGTATTCTACCAGGAAACTCATGAATAATCTTTCAACTCAAAGATTTATAATATTTCCTGACTGTGAAACACATACAAGGAAAGACCAAACAATCTGTACTTAACATCCTAAGCGATAATAAAACCAGAAAACAAACCATTCTACAGACTATAGAAGATGGTCAAAAGAAAAATAAAAAGTAGGTGCTGGGATAAATAGATCTCGTGATGGAAAAGGTATTGCAAAATGAGACCTATTGGCAAAGCATTACCAATCAGTTGATCCAGTAGCCGTTTCCCTGCCTTGCCGGTAGCTGTATCCATCCTAGGCCTTTGTTGATCTAGATTTTCTCGTGATAACTACAACCCAAGTAACTGCTTCCAACAGGACGGCAACCCCTCCCAAGATGGAAATCACTATAATATAAGCCGATTTCCACTTGTTTTCTGGTTTCAAGATGTCTAAACCTTCAAACACATTGACGATACCAAGCACAAGGATTGCATATCCAACACCATGGTGATAGATGTTCCAGTAGAATCGATACTTGTTGTCCTTCTTTGGTCTTAAGAACAATGCAAAAATCTAACAAGAGTCAACAAGGTGGTTGTCAGCAGGAAAGAAATCAAATCAAAATTTAGCATCGTGACATAACCAGGTGGCAATACGGAAAGGGAAAATTTGTATGACATCTTAGAAAAGCAAAGCAATCTAATTCACATATTAAATGTCCCAAATTACTTCAACTGGAATATCCTATATTAGCCACAAAGCACAACCTCAAAGATCTAGACGAACTTGAATGATGATCATATGAACAAGTATTGTCTAAAATGTTTCAGTAAGCGTTCAAGTCTGACACATTTCAAGTTCTTGAAATCAAGAAAACAAAATGATCGCAGTTCGTAAAACTAAATTTGATTCATTTCAAGTTTAAGCAAAGAAAAAGAAGTGAGAAAGAACTTACTTGAATAGTTGCAATACAGAAAAGAGTAATTCCGATATTGCGATGGGTGCTATATGTAATTCCTTTCGATTCACTTCCAAGCTTAAGACCAGTTCCCCAACCAGCAACCCCAATGACATAGGCAGAGAACTGGCAGAATACATGAAGATAAAACCACGCTGGATCCGCAGACTCAAAAGTTCTCACATATCGAGCAATAATAACTCCAACGGGAAACAAAATTCCCCAACTAACAGCATTCAATATCCCATGAATCTGACATCAAAACGATCCAAGTTTAGGGTCAGTCAAATAAATAGAAACATTGATCCATGATCAAACAAATGAATCCCTGAAAAATATACCAAAATTATTGCAATTTGCTCTAGAAGATGTCACATTACGACCATTTTACTGTAACTAGGAAACCACCCAATTCAGTGTCGTCCTTGATGTCAGTCTAAAATTAGTGAAATAAACAAAAGGAAACAAACAGAATTCTCCGTTCTTTCTTCACTGAAAGTCAAGATTTCCTCAGAATACACTTGAATTCACTTCCCAAGTCAAAGTAAAACAGAAGACTCGAAGAAAATGAAACTCATCGTCGTTTTCTTGAAATATAATATTATAAAAACCTAAACAAAAATACTAAAAAAGGAAAGAAAAGAAAAGAGAAGAAAATTATCCAAAAACTCACATTTTTCTTCCTAGTCCTGGAATCAGTTCCAGAACTAACAACTCCGGAATGTGCTCCACTCAAATCCAGAGTCCCCTTAGCGTTCAAGTTCCCTGTCGCAAAATCATGCTTTGCTATAGATCCATCGGCTGTGACACTAGGACCCACTTGCCAAACCTGGTTGACCTTTCCCGCTGTGGCCAGCTCCTTCGGCACCTTAATTTTTCCATAAAGTCTCATAAGCCCGCCCGATTCGTCGGCAGTCGTGTCCCAGACTTCAAAAGACAGGTTTGACGGAATGATGGAAGTGTAACTGCTAACGTTGTACGTCTTAACGGTCATAGCACCTTTAGAGTCTTTGAAAGCCACGAGTGCCTGGGACCCGGCCATCCCCGTACCCATCGGATTTATGGCCCAGGCGATCCATCCACCGGATTTGGCCGGAGCAGCGATGAATGCGACTGAGAGAGATCTGTTTGAGGCGTCATAGGTGAAGTGGAGAAAGGAGGAGAGTGTTGGTAGGTCCAGGCAGTGTGAGTAGATATCGTTTTTGAGATTCTGAGAGGTGCATGTGAGGGACAGAGCGGATGAGATTAGCAAAATAAAAGCTGAAAACCCTATAATTATCGAACTTGTGGAGCAAGAAGAAGAAGAAGACATTGGAGAAGATTGAGGATGTTAAATTCAGGGAAGCTGGCAATCAATTTGGTGGAAGAATATATAAAGGGATTGAGCAGTGAAGCGAGTTAAAAAGATGGTAGTTAGAAATTGTGTTTGAAGTGCGTGGAATTTCAGCTAATCATTACTCGACACGTGGAATGAGGAGTCAATTATATGGACGGTCAATTGTACTACTGGTCGACTAGAGATTGACTGGCGTGAAATGGGAGCTTCGTGGGGATCGCGCGCAAGATGTGAATTACAAGGCAAGACAACTGGAGCGGAGAGGTAATATGTGGATTGAATTCGGAATAGAATTTCAACTTTCTCCAATAGATTCTGTGTGCAATTTTGTCATGAACTTTGGATTTTTTTTGAGTTGGAGGGATCAGAAATGTGGAATGAGTTCCTATTTTGGGCCGGTAGTGTGAGTGGGCCGAAGGAAATGATCTGATTTTCAGAACACCCGAAGACTGGAGATCCATTCAATTTCTTGTATTATCTCCTTTCCAGCTCAAATGTCTTCTCCTAAAGTAAAAAAATATTTTCTGGCTTCTGACTCTCTAGAAATCTTTTTCTAATTTAATACCTACTACAATAAGGTAGGCAAGGAATGTCAATGGTAGGATCACTCCCTACTGAGTGACCCCCATCATTTTACTGAAAACACTCCTTCAATTTTTTTGTTTTCATATTGTGTGTATTTCTATTTTTTAAAAATATTTACTTTAAATTAGTAATTAGATATAATTAGAAAAATATTTTAAACATTTAATGTTTGTGTAATTATAAGAGAAGAAAGGTATGATTATAACTTATAAACAATTATTTTAAAAAATAAGAGTTAATGCAAAATAATGAAGAGCGTGAAAAGATATAGAGAGTGTAGATATATAAATTAATGCACATAATCGATTTGGTAGAAGCCAATAAATTTTCCCGTTATCAATTCAATTGGTAAACTATTTAATGCATGTGACGACAATTTTGGGTCAATGTATTTGGCCGTACAAGGAAAATTAATTGTCCATTTTTCACAAAGAGTATTAATTATGAATTCAATTTTTAAAGTGAGAATATTGGCTGTCAAGATCTAAGTTTTTAAATCATGTTACACATTACTATATATATAATTTGTGTATTTATTTAATAAAATTTCGTTAGATATACATTAAATACAACAATCGTGAAAGTAGTCATTAAAAAAATAAAAAATTATATTTATAAAGTTCTAATACCTTTTACATATTTCTTAACGTCTATATTAAGTCTAAATGTCTCTTTCTTCTTTTTTTACAAATTTGTATATATAAATAATGTGATATGTTATTATATATCAATAAAAGTTAAAAATTAATATAATTATTAATAATAAATAATGCAAATCTTGAAAAACAATATTATGCACTTTACGAATTTATAATAAAAAAATATTAATATTATTTTTTCTATAATTATTTTTAATTTGACAATACCTAATAGAAGCAACCGTAGCCTTTAGTACGTAATGTCAGACAAGGGCGTCTTTTCAAATAATTAAATACCCTTATTATTTAATTTAATTATACCATTGCACCTTTTAATGCAAAAAGTTGGCTTTTTATTAAATTTCAAATAATTAAAAATTAAAAAGAAAATTTTATGATTTTTATAAAAAACGAAACCCAGAAATGAAGTGTACCAAGGTTCAAGAAGTAGAAAAGTCTCATTTTACTGACGGGAAAAGAATCGAACGACCATAACAATATTTGAGATCTCGTAATCATGCTTACTGAAAATAACAGGGAATGAAAAAGCGACTGTGAAATTACAGTTTTACAAATTGAAGCATAAATATTATTCCGCAATCAAAATATTGAGATCTCCAGTGGATACATCTGAATATATGTAAAATTGGTACTAATTATGGCAAAATACTTAAAACGACTCATGAAAATTATAAAACGAGAGCACTTCCAAAAAACAGAATCAAACCCAGAAACAATACAACATTATTTGTTCTAACAATGGACTGACCGCCCTTATCCGGACTAGAACCGCCGGGAGGAAGCGTCGGTGCAGGCACCGGTGCCGTGGTCTCGGTCCCCGCTGTCTCCACCAAATTCAAAGTCCCTGCAGCTTTGAGGTTAGCCGGAGCGAAATCATGCTTGTTGGGCATCCCATCGGTCACTTTAGCGCCTACCTGCCACACTTGATTCAACTTCTCCGATTTTTTCGGAACTTTTACGTTTCCGTAGATTATTACGGTCCCGTTCGAACCAGATTCTGCGCTTAAGTCCCAGGTTTCGAACGAGAGTTTGGATTCGACTATGGAGCTGTAGGAACTGATGTTGTAAGTTTTAACTACGAAGAAGCCTTTGGATTTGAGGGCGACTAGGGCCTGGGACCCAGCCATTCCGGTCTTGGTGGGATTGACGGCCCAAGCAACCCATCCGTCGGGGGACGCCGGAGTGGAGACGAAGGCGACGGAGAGGGAAGAGTTGGAAACATTGTAGGTGTAGTGAAGGTAGGATTTAAGCGAAGGAAGATCGGCGCACTTATCGTACTGCTTGCTATTGGTGAGTTTTTGGGAAGTGCATGTGAGTGATTGCGCCGGTGACATTACCAGAACCCAGAGGACAAGAATAACGTTCAGCGAAGGAAGAAAGAGATACGCCATTGTCCTTTTGAGATTCTTCAGTTCACGCGTCTTGCGTGTCTGTATTGTCTGTAATTTATAAGAGGAATGAATATATAGAGAAACAAAAAGGCCAAATAGGATATGACAATATGTCGTCGTTTTCAGCTAAGGAAAATTTCGAGTGTATTTAAAATTTCAAATAAAATGCAAGAACTGAGGATTCGTGTTTGTGAAATGTCTAATTAAATATTTATAAAATAAGATCTTACTGTAGACACGTATATTTTATCGTAACTTTCGTTGAATTTTCATGATTATCCTCTCTCTTTCGTCGGAAAACGTTTTATAAACGTAAGTAGTTTTATTATATAAAACGTTTTATAAATGTAAGTGGTTTTATTATATATTATTGATTTCTAAATTTTTTTAAAAAAAAAATTTAATTTATTATACATAATATTTTTTAGTAGTTTACTAGAATACCCTTATCTTACCTTGCATTAGAAACTTTGTTATTATTTGAATACAAATAAAAAAATAAAATTAATTTTTTAGCGTTTAAATTTCGATACTTAAGTCAGACATAATATTCGTAAATAAAAAAAAGAGTAATTAAAGAATATAGGTAAGTGAGTGTTTTAAATTATTAATATCGATATCAAAGAACAAGTCGAGTATTTTTCTCAAATTCAAAAATTCTCCCTCCACGGTTAAAAATATTATATTTATAACAGTTAAAAATATTATATTTATAATGATCTTGGCACGTCCCTCCTTCTTAAAAGCTAAAAATATTATATTTATAGTGATTTTGGCACGTATAATTATTGGAGAACGAAAGTTCAATTTAATAACAGGAAGCATATCTTGATAGCCAATAAGTCATTTTATAACCATAGCTTGCAGTTATAAGGTAGCACAATAAATATCCGTTATATAATTAATATGGCTCATTAAACTTTTAATGTGATGGGATATTTTGATAGATTTTGAAAAGTAGATGTTGCTCGCCTTATTAATTCTTTTATTTTCGATCAATATTAATTCTGAGCTGATGCGAAACTTGAGTGATTGGGTTGATAGAAAGTCACTTAGGTCATTAGACTTAAGTCGCCTCAAATTGGTATTAGAGATATGGGTTGTTGCTGTAAGGGCTGCTGTGAAGAATACACCTTTCTGCCTCGCCGTATTCAAAGGCAAAGAGGCAATCTTATAAAGATTCCTCAACATGAGCCTTCAAAGTTTCTGTTGTTATGAAAAAATAATAGAAATTTGTCCTTTTGCATTTACTCTCCTGTTTACGGCAGAAATTTTCATACTCTAGGATAATTTGAATTTTTTGCAAAATAATGAATCACCAACGAACGTATTTATTCTAGTCGTATCATTTTATAGACTACTATTTTTAAAAAAATACAACTATTTATTGGTGTCTTTTTAATTTTTGTAACGTTGTCACGTCTCACAATAGGAGTAGCCTTATTTACTTCTATGCACTATTTTCAGGCATCTCATCATTTCTTATCAACGTGGCACAAGCTAACCCGTCAGATTGTAGTTCTAAGGTATGTTAAGCCGTTTCACTATTTTAAAAATGACTATAAATACCCTTCTATTTTTCTCACATTCATTCTATTTTGCTTCAAAACCCATAGCAATATTTACTTTTCAGAAATTCCAAGCTTATAACTTATACTCAAGCTTTCAGCACCTTTATTGTTCACCTCCTTTAACATCATACTCGGTAAGCTAACTTTTCTTTTTCCTTTCTTTCACTTTCTTATTTTGTTTGTTACTTGTGGTAATTGTAATAGGTAAGCACCGAAGGATCATATTTTGTCTAAGTTGGGTTAGCACCTTTCAAAATAAATAAAACTTGGCAAAATTCATAACAAAAAAACAGGCTTGCTATGTGTGGATAAACCTTTTGAGAGTAGATTAAGGTGCTTTATGATCACCTACAGTATCCATAAGACAACACCATCGTTTGCCTTAAGAGTCAAGCTATTTGTAGTTTTTAAAATTTGAAAAATTGATCCAATGTTAAATGTCTATAGGAAATGAGAGCATAGAGATAGTATTTAAGAGCCATTTGCCTTAGGATATTATCCTAATTAACCCATAAATTAACTCGTGTTCAGGATTGAGCGATGATGAGTTGACAACCTCCGCCTCCCTACCAAAACTTAGGATAGAATATAAAGCGAATATATTCCCCTCAAGTGTTAGACCTTAAGATTTAATGGTTTACTCAAATGCCTTTAAGGTAAATAGGCTGGTGCCTATGAAAGCCCCTTTAGGTGGAGAAATACAGAGTTAACCCTTCCAAAAAAGACTATATTTAACAAAAAGCTATTTTTGATCAGAGTGAGGTCACAACTTAAGCCCTTTTTTGTAATCTTGCTCATGCACTTTTATATCTTGCCGTATCATTTAGCCCTCAATAGCCAGTAGATCTTGGCTGAACTATATGTGCTATGGTAAAAATATTTGGTAGAGCCGCTCAATATTTTTGAAATTACTTATATTTATATTCTAATGAAGAATCTAGGATCGAGTATTAGTTGGTATCATTTACAAATTAGACTTAAGACCCCCAGTTCAATGAAGGGTAATCCTTTTAGGAATAAGAGTTGAAAGAGCAAGTAGTTTTCTATCTGCAGGGAGTGGGATTTGATTGCCAAAGATGAAATTTTCAACTCCTTTAGGTCAACTCAATCTTGGATATGTAGTCTTTTACATGATAAATAGTTAGCTAGCAGGATGAAAACACTAGAGAATATAGCTTAAGATTAAAAGGATATGTTTTTTGAGTCATCATTAGTCAAGTCGTATTTAGTATCTTTCTATATTTCTTGCCTTGCCATGAACAGGATGAAGTTGAGGGGTAGAAGACGACCTTTGCACTAATATTTTGACTTTATTTACTGTATAACGCTAACTTAATTTATTTTCAATTACAAGAATGACTGGCCGTGAATAACGCATTCCTTTTTTTAAAAGGATAGCTACTTTTAGGGGAGGGAGACGAGGCTATGGGCATAATCCTTGCCCCCTCTACCTCTCTTACGGCACACTAAAACTATTAGGTCCCCTAAAAGGAAGGAAAAAAGAGCTAGCACTGCCTTAGGTTCATTCAGTAAATAGTGGTGCTAGCTCACCTTAGGTCCCATTAAGTAAGAGACCTCGTGCTGGGGATGATAGCTAGGATCATTTGTTGAGTACTGCTATCATTGGTACAAAAGGAGTTAGATCTAGGTCGATTGAGGTTTTGAGATAGACTAAAACTCTAACTAGTTTACTTTTCTGAATGCCTTCGCAGCCTATTCTAAAATGCTTCATCTTCTATTATTTTTCTATTTTAAAGGTGGGGCTCTCAGATATTAGGGAGGACAGGCGAGAACTAGTGACTCGCCTTCTTTCGCTCATAAAACTCTACCCTGTGATTGATTAATGGGACAGTTGATAGAGAGGTGACCAATTAACCTATAAGGATGCCATCAACTATGTCAGCAATTCTTATATTTTGATAAGCGTTTTCTTATACTTCTTTAGTTAATCAATAAATTAAATATTTAACTTTGGATATTTTAGATTAGGCATGTCCTAGCACGACAATAAGGACAGATGAAAGCCCATATTCATGGTATCATTGTCTAGAGTTAGGAGGTAAAAAGGCCAAAAAAAAAATTTGTCTTTGAATAAGTGAAGAGAGAGGGATATGTAAGGTTGAAACAAGACCAAAGCTAATGGGAGAAGTAAATGGTAGTTGCTGAGTCCTCTATTTTGGCCTCTAATCAAAAATTCTTGTGCCTTAAGGATTACCTAGTGGTGTAAAAGAAGATGAGCGAGACCTCCATGAAATTTCTAACAAGTTAGAGGCTGAAGTGTCAGCTTGGGAGTAGGAATTGTCGAGGTCTAAAGCCAAGGTCTAGAAACTGAAGATGGATCTTTGGGTGACCAAAAACTAACCCCTAAATAAATACGAGGAAGGCATACTTTTTAGACTTAGAAATGTGAGCACCTTGGTGAAAGAATGCATTTCAGAGATAAACCTTAGCTAATTTTTAGTGGAGCTAGGTATTTAGAGGCTAACCGATGAAGCAATTTCGGAGGTAGGATGTTATTATTTTGTGATTTACTATGTCAAACATATAATAATTTTTATGGCTATATTATGCATATTTCTTTTTTATTTTTTGAAGAAGTATATAAATTAATTAAAAGGTTAAAAAACATACCTTCAATGGCTTGATTTTGAGCTTCACAAGTAGTCTCTCACTTGTCTCCAAGGCTTACACACACTAAATAATGATAATGATTTCCTGATATGCTTATTGGAGACCAAAGTTTATTAATTGTTTCACTAAACAATTTATTGATTTTTTACACTTAAAAAATCAATTTTCATTCACTCAAGTAAACATAGAAATTAAAGAAAACAATTTTTAATTTCTAGTTTTACTTGCTCACTCTTTCTTTCTATTGTTTTTTATTTAAAAAAAATGAAAAACAAGGTTTTCTTTGTGTTTTTCCTTTTCCACCGTAAGTTCACAAGCAAGAAGAAGATGAGTTATGCCTCTTTTTCACATATTTTGTCCAATTTTCAATTGCTTTAATAGATTCCGCCGTATAGAATTTGATTCATTTAAAACAATTAATCATCAAAGCATTAATGATAGCATAACACATGACATCTTTTAAAAAATACAATTGAAAGTTAAATTCAAAATCAATTAATCTTATTAATGGATAATATTTGATATTATATATATATATATGTCGACGTCCTTCAAAATTTGACGTAAAGAAAAATTTAAAAATAGAGTTGGCATCTATCCAAAAAATGGTGGGATAGATCACCTAAAAAAAAATTTATATTCTATTTTCAGGGGTTGATTAAGTGTAGGAAAGGTGTTAGGCACCCTATAACTTTCGTAAAAACGATTACCAAAAATATTAATCTTGAATCTGAATTTTTCAAAATTTACCCATATCTACAATTTTTATTAGGAGAACGGAGAATATTAAAAATATTTCGCCGTCTTAGTTTTTAAAAAATATTGAGCTAAAAGAAGGGAGAATATAAAAAATATTCCACCATCTTAGCCGTTTTATTAGTTGAAAAAGTTTAATTAAGAGAAGGGAGAATATTAAAAAATTTTCCCTCTCTTAGTTAATTTTTCTTCTTCCCCTATTTAATTTTATTTATTATTGTCCTTTTTACCATTTTACTAAGAGAAGGGAGAATATTAAAAATATTCCGCCATCTTAGTTTTTCAAAAATGTGA
>JAWDEX010000001.1:8370673-8380740 GCA_035221805.1 Trichilia hirta | reverse complement strand
ATATAAATTAGAATATTTAGAATTTTTTTTTATTTTTCTGACATTCGTATTATTTCAGCCAAATTCAAAGGAATTGTAGTTTACCAAAGTACATCGTAGACGGTTTGCAACATAAAGGATTTTGTAGTCTTCTGAACTAAGCTTACGAGAATCTACACAACACACACACCTTTTCATGAAATAAGTCATTATAACAATTAAAATATTAATAAAAATTTACATTTAAAACATTCTCGTTGCATTGATGAAAAGGTTTTACTACTTTTTATATATCCTTTAAGGGTTATAAGCTTAAATGTTTTTTACCCTATTCTTTTTTTATAATTACTCATAATTTTACCGTCTATAAAGTTGGAGACTTCGTTGAATCATGGTATTTCTTTTGAAAATAAAACAAATTTTTATATTATTTATTAATTTTTAATGAGTTTATATATTTTATATTTGAAATTTTTATTTTATTATAATAATAATAATTTAAAAATTATTATACGACAATGCTAAGAGTGACCATAGCATTAGCGATAATACCACCATCCAATGGCCATCACAACTCCTCCATCCGCTAGGATCAATAATCATAGTAGTAAAAGGTTGGAAAATAGCACCATAATTTTGCTGCAAGTCTTCCTTCTTTCAACAAAGCACATGTGCGACATAAAGCAAATGCCACTACCGCACAATAAAACTACAGAAGCATTCGTGGTGTGATTAGGCTTGAAACCATTATTGATCCTTTTTCTTCTTCTTCGTAGTGTCGTCTCCCCCTTCCTCCACTCTCCTCTTTCTCTCGTCTTGGGGTAGTTCTTCTTGTGCTGTTGAAAGCCCCACGGAGCGAATGTCCTTCCGATCCCCAAAAGAAATACCATTGGCTGTCTCAGTTCCTTTAGGGTATCTCATTTTGTGCGTACGGTGAACATTTTCAAAATGATCAATCACTTAAATTAATTTAATTATTTGATCCTGAGCGCAGGTCACCTACTTACAATGAACGTTGTTTTTAAAGATATTCAATTTAGTTCATGCATGTTAATATGATATTATAATATATCAAAAGTCTCTTTTTCTTTAAGAATAAATATTTAGTTAAATATAATTAATATTATTTTATAAAAATTTTATCATTATTTATTTATGATCTCAAATTATGTATAATTTGTGTTTTAAATGTAAAAACAATTGAAAAAAAAATCATTCATTAAGAGACTGAAAAAGAAAAATTGTTAACAGAATTTTTTCTTAAATATTAGTAACGAATTATAAAATTAATAACAACTAGGCATTATATTTATTAATTTTATAACATAATTTAAATCACACCTAAATTACGCTTTATAAATTGGATTGATGATTTATAACATGTTAATAAATTGAATTAAGTTAGTTTAATTTTTGATCATAATATTTAAATCGATATAAAATTTTATTTTAAATGATCCAAATAACATGTGTCCACACAATTTATATTTGTTTAATTTGACTGGTAAATGAAAAATGTCATACAGACCGACATGATTTGGACCTTATTAAATACAAATGCAAATATAGAGGGCCTTATATGATATTGTCCCGGTCTGAATTCGATCACTTATTTTCGGTCCGTTTGCCATTGCTTATATGACAAAAATTTTGAGATTTAAACTCGTTGTACAGACACTACGGATTAAGTATAGGTACATTCAGTTCAACAGTATTGTAGTAATTGTAACTTTTTAATTGAAGTATTTTTTTATAAATTTTTTATTATATTTTTATAGGTTAAAACGCAAAATTAATAATTATAATAAAATAATTAAAATTATAACAAATGCTTTAATAAAATTATAAAAGTAAACAATACAATTAAATTCATCATAACATTAATATAATATTATTAAATAATAATAATAAATATGCTTTAATTTTTTTTTTTTAAGATTGAATAGAATGAATTAAGCAGAAGAATCAAGAAATTGATTTATAAAACTAATCAAAGAGGACAGTAGCATCCAAATAAAGGTAATTCTTTATAGGTTTGAGCTTTCACCTTTGAAGTCCACTTTATTTTATGTCATTTAAAGGGAGAACGAAAAAGGCGCACTAGTGATTGAAATTGATTCTTCCACATTGAGCTACCGGAAAACAAAATAATGATGCAATGAATTGTAGAAGATGAACATTTAATATGTAATGTCAGCCCAAGGAAACACTCGTCAAATAATTAAGTCCCATTAATATTTAATTTAATTATACCGATAAACCTTTTAGATGAAATCAGTCAAATTATTACGATTTGAATCCCATTTTCACACAAAAGGTTTGTATTTTATAAAAAAAAAAAAAAAAAAAAAGACTGTACGATATTTATTTGAAAAAAAAAACCCGAAGCCCAGAAATGATATGAATCAAGATTCAAGCAGTAGAAAATGCTCCTTTTACTAATGGGAAAAGAATCGACCGACCATCGAGATCATGCTTGCTTAGAATAAAGGGATAAGAAAAGGCAACAGTGAAATTACAGTTTTACATGCATAACCATAAATATTATTCCACCATCAAAAGATTGAGATCTCCAATGGATACATCTGAATACGTATAAATGTGGTACTAAGTATAGCAAAATACTAGAAACAACTCATGAAAATTACAAAACGAAAACACTTCCGGAAAACAGAATCAAACCCAGAATCAATCCATAGTTATTAGCTCGAACAATGGACTGTCCGCCCTTATCCGGACTAGGTCCGCCGGAAGAAAGACCAGGTGCCGGCGCCGGCACCGTGGTCTCCGTCCCTGCTGTCTCCACTAAATTCAAAGTCCCTGTAGCTTTGAGGTTAGCCGGTGCGAACTCATGCTTGTTGGGCATCCCATCTGTCACTTTAGCCCCCACCTGCCACACTTGATTCAACTTCTCCGCGCTTTCCGGAACTTTCGCGTTTCCGTAGATTATTACGGTCCCGTTTGAACCAGATTCCGCCCTCAAGTCCCAGGTTTCGAACGAGAGCTTGGATTCGAGGATGGAGCTGTAGGAACTGATGTTATAAGTTTTGACAACGAGGGTGCCTTTGGATTTAAGGGCGATCAGGGCCTGGGACCCAGCCATACCAGTTTTGGTGGGATTGATGGCCCACGCGACCCAGCCATCTGGGGACGCCGGAGTGGAGACGAAGGCGACGGAGAGGGAAGAGTTGGAAGCATTGTAGGTGTAGTGAAGGTAGGAATTAAGTGAGGGAAGATCAGCGCACTTGTCATACAGCTTGTTGTTGGTGAGTTTTTGGGAAGTGCATGTTAGTGAATGCGCAGGTGAGATTAACAGAACCCAGAGCGAAAGAATAACAGCCAGCGAAGGGATAAAGAGAGACGTCATTGTTGAAGTACCAAAAGAGAAATCGAGAAAGAGATAATGATCGGAGTGATGCTTTTGGGAATTCTTCACATCACATGTTCTGTGCTTGCAATTTGTAGAAGAACGAATGTATGGAGAAATAAGTGGGCGAAATAGATAATGACAGTACGTCGTCGTTGCAATTAAAGAAAAGTTCAGTGTATTTGTTTTATTCTTTTAAATAAGTAAAATGCAGGAAATGAAGATTCGTGCTCGGGAAATATCTAATTAAATATTGATAGATTTACATGTTGCTTTGGAACGGGAAACGTATCTTCTATCAAAACTTTCCTTGAATTTTTTATATTATTCTTTGTTTTTTTTTTTTCTTTTAATTTTAAAACATGTTAAATGAATTTTTTTTTATACATGTAAATAGTTGAATTTTGCTAACGAATTGTTAAAAATATTTGTTAATTTTTTTATATTTATTGTTTATAATAATTTTTAATATTTATTGTAATAATTAGTAAATTTTTTTTATGAATTTAAATAAAATATTGATTATGAAAATTTTAATAAATATCATAAAATACTATTAATAAAACCTTGAATAAATTTATTACATATAACATTATAATTTATTAATTAAAATAAATAATGTAAAAAGAAATCTCGTGTCATATCTAGAAGACCAGCTTAATTGGTTAGGTCTTTTATAGTTGAAATAAGAAGTTGAAGGGATCAGGCGGAGTTTAATATAATTTATGTAAGAAAAAATGACTCAAATTTTTTTTATAAAAACACTTCTTTCTATATTTATCCAAAATTTAGGTGAATACATATATATATATTCTAAAATTTATTAAAAATCTTGAGAAAATTAAAGTAAATACACTAATTAAATCCACGGTTCTTAAAAAAAGATTAAGCAAAGTTTATTATAATTATCCCACAAATTTAATTTCTATCCCTAATTAATTTTAAATGGGTAGGTATTATGAAAAAATTAGTTATTTTATTTTCTAAAATATAAATAAATAATTAAAAACCTCCAGAAAATGACCACTCGAGGATGAAAAGGACTTTTTCACGAGAGAAAAAGCGAAAGCACAAAAGTGCAACTGTAAATTGACACGTAAGGGAAGCTAAATGCTTGCGTAAGTATCGACGTTGGCCATTAATGCCGTAGTCGTAGCAGTGGGTTGGTCAGCTAATTAGCCCATTTCTCTAAGTTGACTTTTGAATTATAAAATGGAAATGTTTGACTATGACTACGTGTAGAAAATGAAAAGGAGGAAGTAAGTCACGTGCAATGATACGAGAGAAATTAGTGTTAACTTTTTCTCCTTGCTTAAAAAACGAAATAACGGGACCATGCGGAAACGGCGTGCCGTTTGCTCAATGATGCCGTTGAATGAGGAACGTGATTCATACCCAACACCCCAAGAATGCGAATGTAGGAATGTGAACTGCACAACTTTATTATCCATTGTTGCATTCTTTTATCCATTTTCTTTTGTTGCGGTGCAGACAAGTTGGAATTTGCCTTTTGTCCATGTGGTCCATTTAGCACCGACAAACAAATAGTGAGAAAATGGACAAGGTCTCATAAGTAGTGTTTAAACAAGCAAATCTCCGCAGGTTTAGTTGGCTCAGTTTTGTTCGTTCCAAGTAGCTAAGTCTTGGTCATTAACAATTTTCAGAACCACAGCTGTCTGTTGGAAGAACAGGTAACAAAAACAAACAAACTCTGTATTCTACTAAGATGAGAAAATCCAGATTAATATAATTAAAGTTTCATATTTTGTAGTCCAAATACTCTATTGGTCAATACACTTTTGCCCAATAGATGTAGTTCAAAAAGTTCATTAAGTTGAGAACACAAAGAAGTGTATAAAATAGATCCAAACGGGCATGATTTAGATCGTTTTCTCCAAGCCATTCTACGCCAAATTTTCTGCTCGCCGAGTTTGTAATTGAAACCAATATTGAGCTTAGGAAATATCACATTGATGTAGAGCCCCACGACAAAGCAGTAGACATGCTTCTCATGTTATGAGGGGCCTCCAAGTAGAAAAACTCAAGCATCCCAACTAGGGTCAGCACATCAGAAACTCCTAGCATAAGATACTGAAGAACTAGCCAAAACACAGACGATGTGACATGATTTTCCACGGCTTTGCGTCTTTTCACCTCGACCAAGGCAGCCACGGCCATGGAGCCTGATGCAAGTGCTAGCCCCAATCCGATCCTTTTAATAGGTTGGAAAATGTTAAGTCTTGATGATAATTTCTTTCCGAAAGCGTGTACAAAACGTCCGTATAAGAGTATGGAAACTAGCATGATCGTTAAAGGAAATACGGACATGGATTGGGTAGGAATTTTGAAACTGTGCAGTTCTCTATTCATGATGTTTCCTTGTTGCACTGAGAATGTAGTTGTGCTAGGCAGCAATTCATCATGACTGTGCTTCCAAATATGGGAAGGAGGCCGAGAAATGTCTCTGTTTCGTCAACTTCGGCTACAGTCACGGTGTCATCGAGCAATGCTTTCTCGAGGAACCTGCATATATATGTAATTAATGATGATATTAAACAATGATTGGAAACAGCATGCTTTCTTTAATCAAGCATGTCCAAAAAATTTTTAAGTCACTCAAAAATTGGAGTTTTCGTGTGCTTCTGCATTTATTTATTAAGTTTAATAGCTTTACAACTAGTTTCTATTTTTTCTTGTTTAATTCACTATTTTATGAAATGGCAAACAATGAATCCAGTAGGCTGTGTTTGCCATTAGTCTTCCTCACACTTGCAATCTAAATCATTGGAACACTCATTAAAATAATAATTCAATATCATACCTTTCTAAATGTTTATGCTGATACTTTATTGACAGGTAGACAAATGGAATAATTGGTAGGATCACCATATGAAAAATTGGTAACAAATATTTTGGTCACTGAATTTGAAATTGGCCACATTTCAATCTTGATGTTCATTCGAACTTACGGCTCCTGAACTTGCATTCTGACCTATCATCTCTACCCTTGTAGCTGTGCCTTCCCTGTTTCGAATTGCAGAAAATATTACCTTGACAACCAAAGCAGAAAATCCAAGAGCATATGTCAGTAAATATTCCTTGAAGCTCCATTGGTTTCTATTACAATTAAACCTGTGCAGTTGTGCTTTAATTACCTTAAAGATTCTTGTTATTGGACTTCCACCGGGACGTTTGTATCTATAAATCGGAAAACCCCATTATGAAAATGCACAGAGCCAAACCCAATACTACAGTAGAAATCTTAAAACTCCAGTTCAAACCTCTGTTCTCTTCAATCCAAACCATAACGGTTGCAGCAATAAGCCCACCTGTGCATAAAGAAAAGAAATACCAATTGAAGAATGGAGAGATGAGTCGCTGGTTATTTTGGATCAAGCTGATCAGCTCCATGTCCAGGAAGAGCGGCTTTGATGCCTCCAACTCCGGTGGCCATGAAGTAAAGCCCCGTATAAAGAATTGTAGCTTGACTGTGCCAAGTCCTTTTGTTCATAGCAGGTTGTAGCCTACTACAGTATTGGGCTTGAACTGTCAGCAGTATCAGTCCCTGGAATTGATGAATTTTTATTAATTCTGACTTAAATTTTCCTGGATATTGAAAAAAAAAAAAGCGGAAAATTGTTATAATAAATACCATTAACTCTATAATACAATAGATGATGAATGTAGTAAATCTTGTGAGGAAGGAGTTGCTGATGAAACCTCGAAGTATTGTAAGCAAAACAGATGTTCTCGTGAAATTTGTGGCCATGTTGGCAGATTGAGCAGCCGGATAATGCATGTACTTGAGGAAGTATGCAACAAAGTTGGTGGCATTGGATAGAAAAGTCATGTTCTCCATTACCTCGACAACTGCGTGCAGACAAGAAACAAGAAAGCTATAATACAATTCTTGCTTCCACAATCTTTTTTATCTTAAATTGCAATGTGGAAATTTACTCAAGATATTTGTGTAATTCGATGAGTAAGGATAAAGAGCAATGATGGCTGCGCCGTTGATGGATACACAAAAGAATTAGCACTTAAACTTTATCCCATAATGTGGTTTAAATCCATAAATGGAGCACCAGTATTAATAAAAAATGGCAGATTTCAAGCTCATTCTAGTGAACATCCATACGACTTTGAGCTACAAATACATAATTGACGTGAGATAAAATAAGATTAGAGGTTAAATATGTGTAAAAGCGTGAGTAAACCAATAAAAAATTTTACATTAACCTAAAACAAATAATTTTTGACATTCTAAAAAGGCTATTTAATAATGAAATTGAACTAAATTGGGGTTTTTATCTAGATATTACCATGCACTTATCATATAAATTTTTATTAACTTCTTTTACCAAGGTACTTAAATAAAGGATCAATGACAAACGCATATTTTTATACGTATGCTATGATTTCATTTGTTGCGTGTACATATACTCCGTATATGAAACTTGGTACGAATGATTGTTAAAATAAAAATTCGTTCAATTCGTTTTACAAAAGTTGCTTAATTTGTATATAAAAAAATGTACAGCTCTGTGTACAAATAGTTTAATATCTAAATTTTAAAAGACAAATACATTACACTTGAAAATTATCATATAACTACTATTATTTTGATGAAATCTCCAGTGATTACAACAAACAATGGACTCTACAAAGGAAAAACTACCCTTACCTTTTTAAAATCTCACACCTTCCAAAGGCAAATGGGTTGTTAAACTTTTAAGGCTTTTTATTTTTAAGAAAGTACTTTTTGGATTCGTTCCATTGATGATAAATCAATCACGGCGTGTTATTTTAGTTCTTATTGTTACATCAATCTCACAAAGATCGAAACGACTTGCTGTAATTGATCGGCCTCACCGGCGAAGAAAGACTTTTCCGGTTCTTTTTCCATATTCTTTATCCTTATGCAACCAGCTCAACTTCTAACCCGGCAGCAAAAATTCAACGACCATTCCCCCTAAAATCTAGCATTCATGAACTTTAGATTAGGGTGATAATTTGAATAATCATGTTATATGTATATTATATTAATAAATTTATAATAATTTTTTTATTAATTTAAATTAAATTTATTTATTAATTATATAAACATTTTTTAATTTAGTTATGATTCGTTTATTAATTATATTATTTATTTATTAAATAAGTGATATAATACAATATAATTAAATTATTAATTCGATTCAATTTATTCATCTAATTAATTAATTAATTAATTAATATAATATTTAATTTATTTAATTAATTATTTATTATAATATAAATTAAATATCAAAATATAAATAAATAAAATTATTATATTAAAAAATTATTTATTTAGATATAATTAGTTATTTAAATACGATAATTTATTTAATTAATATTATTTTAATTATATTATAAATAAATAAACAAATTTATAAGTCAAATTTAAATTTAACACGGTTATTAATTATATGATATAAATATAATTCTATTATTATTCGTATTAATATTTTTAAATTTAAATTTATTTAATTATTTTGAATTCGTATTAAAAATATTGTCATAACTCAAATTATTATTTCTATTCTGTGCCAACAAAATCCAATAATAAATATTGGCATCAAAATTATAGCCTAAATCCTCATTCAATTATATATCCCGAAATTATTTATAAACACTCTTGTGTAATACTAATTAAGAAAGATTTTTCTAAGTTTGAATTAAGGAATGAGAAAGTGTTACTGTTTTTGGCATTATGTGTAAGTTAAAGAATTTAATATCCATTTTATGGATTGTTTATAATCTACAATCAATAACTAGTTGGGTTATTTGAAATTGATGACCTATTATCTACAGTTTAAATTGTTAAATTATTGAAGAATTGAAGAAGAGAGAAGGGGCATAATTGGAAGAAAGGTAAATGGCATACAAGAGATTTTACAAATTCACCAAACAAAACTTTTGATGTCGTAATAATTTGATTGATACAACTCAATACTTGTTGTCCATTGAGCTTAGGACAAATATAATTTCCTTCTACAACATTATACTTTTCAACAAAGGATCATCCAATCTGTCAATATGAATTTGTGAGTTGGATATCATTTTCTTGTGCAGCAAAATATTAGTTGGTTACCGTAACGTCGTTGGTATTTTTGTTGGATTATTAATAATTGAATAATAGTATAAATACAAGGAACATCCATATTAAATCACTAAAAAATTATTAATTCAAAATATAATACTTAAATTTTAGATATTTTTGAGGAGAATTGTTTTGTCATTGACAATAGCTTTTTTTTATAAAAGTATATTAAAATAGCATCCTATTTTTATATTCAGGCTTGAGGATTATAATATAATAGATGTAAAATCTTTGTATAACTGACTAATTTGATATTACTTATTTTTATTTAGTCCATCATTAAATGAAAAATAAACCATAATTTTTACAGAAAAAAAGCTCATATTGTTATAATAAATTAAATTTATATTTTATTTAATATAATTTAATTAATTTAATTGAGTTAACTTTTGTAAGAATGCATAATATGTAATTAATATATATTTGACTGATATATTATTGGATTAAAATTCAACAATTTTTTTCTAAGAAAAAAATATTAATATTTAAAAAATAATATCAATATTAATGTCTAAATTTTTATGGACGAAAAACTTATCGCACTACATAGATTTTACTGTTGCGATCAATATAGAGGCCGTATAAAACGATGCTTAA
>JAWDEX010000001.1:8353921-8370573 GCA_035221805.1 Trichilia hirta | reverse complement strand
TTGAGTTTGTTGTACTAACTTATTATGAACTTGTTGATTTTCTTCATTGAGCTCCAGATACCTATATTGCCATTCTTTTATTTCTTGAGACTTTTCTAGCAACTGAGTTTTCAGGTCACTAGTCTCTTGTTTAGTAGCATTGATCACCCTACTTAAATTCTAAACTTGATTTGTTAACTTGAAATTTCTTCTTTCTTTCTCTAAAAATTGCTAATTTAGCCATATGCATCTCTTCTCTGATGATTCCAATTTAACCTCGAGTTCTACGTGTAAGTGTTTTACCCTCTTCATCACTTACTTTAGTGACTCTATTTTTTCTTCCAATTTTTGTTTAGCATTGGCTATCATTTCTAGTTCAATCTTTAGCTGGGCAATCTCATTATCTTTCTCCTTTCTTGCCTTTTCTTTTTGATGGTTCTCAGCTTGTAGCTCTTTAGCCTCCTTCTGGAGATCTTCAATTATCAATTTTTGCTTCTTAACCAATACTAAATCTTGTCTATTTTCTTTGGCAACTATGTGGTTGTATTCTTTTAGTACATGCTCTATACGCTAATTTTCATACTCAACCTGTACTTTTCTATAATGAGCCTTCCTTGACAGTGGTTTTCTCTATGCATCCTTCATCTCAGTAAATTTTTCCTTAAACTCAAGCTTGCTGTAAGAGAGGCAATATTTATCAAGCAGAGATACGTTTACTTTGTATTGTTGATCACTAAATTGTCAGGTCACCAATAATGGTACATAACTTATCGCTCCTTGAATACCAATTAAAGGTACCCAAGAAAATTGTTTATAAGATTGAGTATAGCGTATGCTACTAAAGGATTTGGCTACCTAAATAATGTCATCCTTCTTCAACTCTCGTAGATATGTTTTCCATTGTCTTAGTCCTCTTTTCGCTGTCTTTTTCTTTATAAAAAAGTTGAATTGCTCTGCTACGTTTATAACATATCGTCTTGTGAATATTTGAGCATTTTCTAACAAATGACTGTGTATCCAGACAGTGAGCATTTAAGTGAAGAATTTGAATTGTCTAGCACCTTTATCACACGTAAATTGTAATTCTCAAAGAGTTTCAGCTAAAATAATAGGAGCTATGTTAAAGAGGTATCCTTCTATTTTATGCACTAATATGATGAGAACAAAATTAACTTATTGTCTTGATATAAGTCTTGAGCCAATTTTCGCATATCAGAGGTGCAATTGCAAGACACCTGGAAACGACGGTAATCACGGAGCTTTAATTGCTTTTTTGGAGTAAGACAGATTCGATTTCTCCTGATTTAAAATCAGGAAATTATGCCTTTTCAGCAGAGAAAAAAAGAAATAAAAAAGGAGATTATGTGATAATTGGATTGGTTTACATGGTATAATGGAACCGTGCTAATCAAACAGCCTTTCAAATTTACCCAACAATTGCAAACTACCCTTTTCAAATAATTATTTGGAATCCATACCCTGTTTCCAGTTTTATAATTAGTACTCTCTCAACTTAAATTGAAAATATCACCACTTTTATAACTAATGTATGAATAAATTCCCCGTATTTTTGTAGTAATTCTTACTTTTAATTTAAATATAAATTTTTAGAATTTTCTATAAGAGTAAAACTTACCCTTAATTTGAAGTAAATTTTGAAAATAGAGTTTTAATAATTTTTATTTAAACTCTGAATTTTTTTTGTAAACATCTGTTATAATAAAAGTAGATTATAATATTATAATATTAAAAAAATAGTAAACAATACATTTATAAAAAATTATATAATTATAATATAAAAAATAGTGGACAATATTGGAATCCATAATTTAAATATTAAAATTATAAATTCTATTTAAGAAACAATAAAAATCTTCAACAATTAGAATCCTTGATGTGATAATTTGGTAATTCTAGCAATGCAACCACCGTTGTAAGTTACATTGAACTTCTATTTGGGCCACATTTCACTTTGGTTTTATGCCACTTTAGGACAACTTAACCAAATTTAATTTAGGGTTATATTTTTTAGTTTGGTGAAAGGGAAAGGAAAAGTAAAATCACCAAAATGTTTTTAATATTTTCTTATATATTTATTTTTATTTTTAAAAATTGAGATGAAAAAATAAGGAAAAATTTCTCACACAGTATAGTTGGTTAGATGAAAGTAACAACACTCGAATGGAGAAAAAGAGTTTTATGATTAGTGGGCAATAATGACATGTATATAGTTTTTGTTCTAAGGATAAACGTCAAGGGAAAAACAAAAACAACAAAAGGTTGGGTATCATCAAAGTATTTTTTTAAAATAAATATGAATATATTTATTAAAAATATATTTAAAACTAAGGTATTATAACTATAATTTTGTAATTTATTTAAACTGTTAGTTAAAAAAATAAATGAGTCAATAATGAATAAATATTAGTTGTTAAGAAGATTAAGTGTTAGGAATACAAATTTTATCTAAACAGTATTTTTTAATAGAACCAAATCAATAATGGGTTATAGATTTACCATCCTGCAAGATCTATCACACAAAATAAGAAGATGGAAAGGAACAAAAAATAAACTAGGCTCAACCAAATTTATATGACTCCATCTAAAAACCTACGTTTATGGGTAGAGCCCTCAAACTCTCGGCCATCTGTATTAATAATAATTTCTTACGTTATAATAAAACTAACTGCTCTATTTCTTTATAGGCTTGTAATTATGTAGTATATTCCTATCATTTAGAATATTCTTCTAAATTTTAAGAATGCCAATCCATAAAAACTCTTTTAACAGAAATTTCTTCACGTTCAGTAATGTTTTCATATTTATCAGCATATTCCTGAGGTCTTCTTCGTTGTCAGATGTAGATCCTGAAAGTTACCCGTTCTCCTCAAGGTTGCGGGGACTCATAACGATTTTACAAGTTTCTAATAATGACAAGTTCTATATTCGTTTTGGACATATAAGATTATTCATATATATTTATTACTATGATGAAAATAAATGAAAAAATAAACAACGAAAATATTCTCACTAAGTGTAGCTGGGTAAATGAAAGTAATAACGCTCGAGTGGAGGAATAGAGCTTTATGATTTGTGGGCAATAATGACATGCATATACCTTTTGTTCTAAAAGATTATGTGATAATAGGATTGGTTTAGGTGGCGTATTGGAAATGTGCTAATTAAACACCGTTCAAAATTATTCAACAATTGCAAACCACTCTTTTAAGTAGTAATTGGGAAACTATAGCCAGATTCGAGTTTTTCGATTAGTAGTTTCTCTCAACTTGCGTGAGAATATCATCACTTCTATAAATAATGTGCAGGTCGGTTGCCATTTTTTTATTATAGTAGTATTTCTTATTTTAGCACAGATATAAATTCTTAGAACTTTTATAGGAGTAAATCTTACCTTTAATTCAATTATAAACTCTTAAAATAAAGTTTTAATAGTATTATTCACCGGCTAGTTAATTTTTAACGAAGAAAAATTATCCTTTTTGGGTGAGTGAAATACACATAAATTCTCCACTTTCTATTATTCGTTTTTATCATGGCCAGGCTAGTGACCCATTCAGGATAATAGGTTTCTAGATGAACCCAACCTTCAACAATTTATCCACGTCTATACGGATCGATTCATACCTTTCTTGATTGAAAATCCTCGTCTTTTGCTCAGATAATTCACTATTAGGTGGTGGGAAATTCTTTTTAGGTTAATCCCAAGCATATCTTTATGCAATCATGCGAACATATCTGCATAGTTTTTCAAGAACTCCTTAAGCCTCCTCTTCTTGATTTTGGACAACTCTCGGGGGCTCATTATTGTTAATAGTTCCTTAACGTGTTCAACCATATTTTGGTCTACACTTGAAAGCTCTTTATCTTTGGATTGCGGCTTCTTTGTAGTGATGTTTTCGAGTTTAGATTTCTTTTTCATGATTAGTGGTAGTTAAAACTTTTCCTGATAGTACTATGCATCCATCCCCGAATCTGTAAAGAGAGGTTTGAAACCTTTCTATTTTTAGATCGTTTATCTTCAATGAGTCAAAGGTCTCATTAAACAAAATATCCATTGAGCTCGTAGAGTTTATTAATATTCTATTTATCTCAATGGTTGCAAGATTCATTATTACTACTAAAGTGTCATTATAAAGGTAGTCTACATATTTGCATCTTCTACGGTGAAACATTATAAGAATATGCTAAATTTTTGATTTTTTACTAAGGCAAATGCTAAAAATCCTTACCAAACTTATTTAAGATCTCGACAGAATATTGTTAACATTGTCCAAAAAAAATTTAATTTTTTTAAAAAAACAAAATCATCATATAATTAAATAATAATAGGATAGATATTTAAAAATATCAAATTGATTTCTCAAGAACGGGAAGAATTTCAATCGGACGAATAGTTCATTTAACCGAATATAGGCATTGTAATTTTTAGAGAGTATAGAGATATTCAATTGCTCTTTTACATTTTACTCTTTTAAACTTATTTTTTTAATGGATTTTATTTTGTTTGAAAGACAATTATATAATAGCGTAAATTCTACTTATTTTTTGAGAATTCAATCAAAAAATATATTTTCCTCTTTGAGAGTGTATGTTTTTTGCTTGAATTGGTTTCAAGTTCTTAGGTTGTTACTAAGATTATTGATTGGGTCTTAATTGAGTGTTAAAATTGTCTGTCAAATACGCTTACATACTGACTCAAATACACAGACAAACAATAATCACAAACATTTAAAAGACTCCGATGTTAGTAGCCATTAATAATTCCGTCATGCTGTTTATCAAATCAAATGCAACCCAGTTTTACAAGGGACAAATCTTAATAAATGGGCTGATATTGGATTAGTCGTATTCTTGGATCGAGTTTTATGTCCATTTCAGAATATTACATTACTACGAACAAACCCATACCTGAAACAATGTATTAAAGCGCAACGCAAACATCGGATCGCACCTCTCACACATGTAACTCACTTAAAACCCTAACTTTTTCTGTCTTCTTAGCTGCACGAGGTTTTACAGAAGCGGCAGCTCATCGTTTTCGCCGGTTACAGAATCCTAATCTCTATCTTTGGTACTTTCCTTGTGTTTATCTCCATCGTCATGTATATTATTATGGATATTTAGGAATCGTTTACTGTCATCGATGAAGAAATGTCTGACAACGAATCATAATTTGAAGCTTCTGGGTTTTATGACTGCTAGTTTGATTTATCTCAATCTGCTGATCTATGAATTTGTTACCGCTGATGATATAAATCAAGTTAGTTTCAGGAATCCTATTAGATTGCATAAGAATTATTAGTTATTTTTCCTCTGTGACTGCGTTGTACTTAAAATGAAGCGTTGAATGAGGTGTCTGGGATCTTCTGAAATTTTCGTTGAAGTTGATTATGTGATTTTGGTTTTAGTTGGAATGTGTAAGTTGGAAATTGCAGTTTAGACATTCCATGTTTTGAAGTTTCACTAGATGCATGTTTTGAACTTTTTATCAAATTGTATATATCAAAGATAATTGGTTTATATGATTACGAAATTATTATTCAATATGTGTGAATGTGCATATGTGTGTACAATGGAACTCTTTACAGATTATTGTCTTAATTTTGGTATCCTTGGTTATTGGTTGATCTGCTTCTTAGTAGGGTTTTGTCTGTCCTAACTGTTTTAGTTCCTTAAATCTCTCTTCTAATCTTCCTTTTAACTTCGTTTGTTGATCTCTTCCATTTATATATCTCTGGTTGCTCAATTTTTGTTTGTGTCCGAAAATATGTTGCAGAAAAAATGGCTGTTCCTTTGCTGACAAAGAAGATTGTGAAGAAGCGTGTTAAGAAGTTCAAGAGGCCCCAGAGTGACAGGAAGATTTCCGTGAAGGTACCTATTTACTTCTATTAGTTTCATCATTTTAATTTTCTTTTCTTTTATTCAATTTCTTATTGCATTACTGCTTAGACTTCTGTTGCTTTTGTCTGCTTGGCTGGGAAAACTGCTTTTATCTTAATGAAGCAGAGTTTGCTAAGAAGGATTTTTAATGAAATGATTTGGATATGAGCACAATGGGTATGGATAAAACAGATAGGTAAGGCAGTGAGTGTGGTAATGGGTTGATCCATTCTTCTTTTATCAAAGATCTTACATTTCCAACAGAAATGGGACTTCTTGCAATTCAAGACTATTATCATCCACTTCCTCTCTTAAAAAAGACAATCAAACTGTTTCAAGCCAAAGTCCTGAAGGATCCAATCACTTGGAGAATACAAATAGAAATCACTGGATATATTTTATCTTTCTCTTTGAATGAGATCTCATTGCTATTGATAATTCTGTTGTATATTTTGCCACTTGGAGTTTTCTTTTTTTCCTTTTTTAAGCAATTCCCTGGCAACATAATCCTAGTTAGACTCAAAAGGAAGCTGTTGGATCAATTATGAGTTGTTCTGTTAAAACTAATGCTCTTGTCAATGGCAGACAAATTGGCGAAGGCCCAAGGGTATTGATTCGCGTGTCAGAAGAAAGTTCAAAGGATGCACTTTGATGCCCAATATTGGTTATGGTACAGACAAGAAGACTCGCCACTACCTTCCTAATGGATTCAAGAAATTCGTTGTCCACAATGTCAAAGAACTTGAACTTTTGATGATGCATAACAGGTAAAATAACTAATTGCTACCATTTATGCTTAACACTTGGTCATTTCTCCTTGTATTGCTCTGAAGTACATTTCTCATCATTGCTTACCATTTATTTTAGGACATACTGTGCTGAGATAGCCCATGACGTGTCAACCAAGAAGAGAAAGGTGATCGTTGAGCGTGCTGCACAGTTGGATGTTGTTGTCACCAACAAATTGGCCAGGTTGCGAAGCCAAGAGGATGAGTAAACATTGGTTCCTCTATTATGTTTATTTTGTTTTTGGCACTATTACTCTATGCATTAGTCATCAACAGTACTTTGGACCAACTGTTTCTGAGAATCACTTTGTTATTGTACTGGATAATCTTTTTCTGTGTCGAATTAAAATTTTTTTTCATTTTTCTTACCTGATGGATGTTTTGAATTTATTTTTCAACTACGAAACACTACATAATGTCAGGTTTCATTGCGTCGTGTTTTCTATCTGCAAAGTTTGCATTGAAACTTTCTTTTATTAATGTTGTTTTTGCATAACCGTGGATTGGGGCCCTCTTTTATTTCCGGGCAGCAGGCTAGCGTCGTAGTGCTTGATAAAGTTGTTCTGCTGTTTGCTATTTATTTTTAGTCTTATTTATATTATCATATATGGGAGAATCTCTTATGGATGTGATCCTTTCTAACATATAGACTTTGCTTTATTGTTGATTCTCCTGTGTCCTTTTGTGGGTATGACAACAAATTATTGTTTATAAAAGAAGGCACCTTCCTTCTGTCTTATGACTTGAACATTTTTCTTTGGTCCTTTCTTCCGGGATAAAAAGGAAAAACAAATAAATTGGATTGTGGTGTGTTAAATTTAATACAATGTGACAAAATTTAAATTGTAAGATTTTAGGTAAAAAAAAAAAAAAAAATTTATTTTTTTAGAGATTATTAATAATATAAAAATTAATTAAATATTTAATTCTAACGAAGGCAATGCCATCGTTGGTCGGCCCCTGTTAATCGTTGAGGACATATCGCTTGACTTTCGAATTCTCAAGGTGCCAATTTGATTGGATTTGGTAATAAATAACAAATATTATTTTCTTAGCGACGAAATTCTCTTCCATTAATTTATATTTATGTTTTGGGTTGGAGTGGGATGCATGTTATACGTGTATTTTATAGGGTTGTCATTTCCTTAAAATTTATCCGCCGTTATATAAAGAATTGCATGAACGAATTAAAATACAGCATGCGATCAAACAATATTTTGCTCTTAAAATCTTGGTAAATATAAGATGATTTGCATTAAAACTTATAAAAAAAAAATCACTTATTTCATAATCATTTAATTGTCGACCATATTAGTTTACAATTTATGTCAACCAACCCAACGAAGAAACGTGGAGAGAAGAGAAATGCGCGGTTGCTACCTGTTAAGGATCAATGTATTTTTTTTCTTTTTTGGTTGTTTGTTAAACAGAGAAAAGAAAAGCTGTAATGAATTTGCTTCTTAAGGATTTTGGCTATTTAATACTCTGATTATTCTGACTAGAATTTATTAGGATTATATTTTTGTTGAACATACGAGACTTCAAATATTTAGAAATTATCTATTTTTTAATTTATATTGGAAATTTTATTAAATTTGTCTGAACTTAATTCCTTTTCATCTCTCTATATCTTCACATATAGAGAGATATTAAAGAACTTAATTCCTTTATCTTCTGTATTACATATTACGGTACATATTTTATTTGTTTTTGTTTAGTTTAATTCAAATATTTTTCAAATTTGTCTAAAAAAAATATTTGATTTGATACCCATATATCACTTAACTAAAAAATTTATATTCAAATATCATTATTATTACTTATTAAAATTAATTCATTTAGTGTGGAGAAGTATTAAAAATACAAATTTTTTGTACAAATTGATGTAATGTATTATTCTTGGTTAATAAAAATACAAAAACAATGCAATGCAATTATTAATACTAAATCATATGAACCAGGAGACAACAATACTATCATGTAACGTCAGTTTGTATTTATAATTTTAGTATAAATAACGTCCGACCACTTTGTACATAATAGTTGAAATTTAAAAAAAAAATTGTATCTTTATCATTATTAATATTGTTATTACTCATTATAACTAACTAATTTTTCACGTTATTAAAATCACAGAAAAATATATTAAGAGTTATTCTATTAATAGATTTGATATAGACTATATTATAAAATATACTTGAATGTATATAATATATATAGTGTACGCAAGATTATATGTGTCAAAATACTATTTTTATATTTAAAAAAATAAATAACTTGTCACTTATATTCATATATTTAATAAAAAATTAATATATTATTCAGATTCACATTTTAATTAAATTCAAACTTTACTCGCACTTTAAAAAATAAATAAATAAATAAAAAAGGAGGAGGAGGAGGCAAATCCAAGCATTAAAGTTTGAAGACTACTTTTGTAAACTTACCTTAAATTGCAATAAAAAAAATTAAATATAATTATTTGTATATTGATATACAACTATTAAATTGATGAGCAGTCCATCAACGGAAACCGGTAGACTGGACTGTAGCCGGTTGAAAAAGATTACGTCCATGTCTGGGTGGGGCCCGCCAATAGATAAGGAACCCAGACAGGCTGATACACCGGACGCAAACGTGATGTCTCAACGTGAAAGGGATAGGAAAAATATCCGTACAAAATACAATAGAGAAAAATAGGCCGCCCCATAAAAAATTTAGGAGGTCATGCTATGGTGCTTTACAATGCACAGTACGTTTATTTAATTTTTTAAAATATTTTTTAAAAAAATTAAAAAAAAAATAAAAAGATGACCGGTACATCATAATTTACCCATCTGGCAATGAGACTGTCAAGACTCGATTTAAAGCAACGATCAAGACACATAAAAAGAGATAGAGCCTTTATAGCCACACAACCTATAAATGGAGGTCCCTATTTTTCTAGCAAAATCAATCAATCACATGTTCATCAATTTTACTTTCTGACTTTTCAATCCAAAATGTCTACTTTCTTTTATCATATTCAACAACATTATCATGTGACCATAAATGCAACCGACACATTGAAAACAACTACTACAAGTATGACGAATAAAGGATATTGGTTGGATTAATTAGTTTGGAAAAATTAAATGATTGGTCCACATAATAGCTGTAATGGAATGAGTTGGCTTGGCCTGAATGTTTTTTTATTTTTCTCTTTTATAAAAAATAAAGTCTTAATTTACGGAAGAATCCCAAATTTTTAAATATTTTGTAATTATTAGAAAAAAATTATTTGGAGGACATTGTATTAATACTATGCAAATTTTTTATAATTCTTAAACTTTATATTTAAAAAAAAAAAATAATGGGTGTGACTTCAATATTGTTATTTTCATTACAAAACGCAAAATTAAATGCAAAAGTTAGCCATAATTACAATTTGAGAAATGGAAAAAAAAAAAATTCAATGTTATTAAATATTTTTTATTTTTACTTTTAAAATATAATAAAAATACTGTAATTTTAAAGAAAGGAGAAGGCCGACCCTTTAACAGCTATTTTATGTATTGTAGGCTACCATACCATACCTTTGTCAAAATTTTCATCAACTTTTAATCATAAAATATATTCAAAATCCTGGTTATATAATTTTAATTTTTGTTGACGAAACGGGTTGAAAGAAAGAGATTGATGTCCACGCGATAAGATTGCCTATGTCGGGTAGTTTTCCTTCTTTCTTTGCAAGAGAGACAAGCTTTCCAATTACATGACACATACACAATTTTTTTTTTTTAAATAAATTAACAATACACCATAGTATAATATTATATTATATTTTACTATTAACATATATTGTAAATTATTTATTTTATTTATTTTTATATTGTCGATTATTTGATAATTTTATATCACTTGTAATATTCATGTATATGAAATAGTTAATTTTTTGCATATTATAATTTGTTGTGGCTCGTAGATTTGTCAATACAGCCATAAAAATATTCGTATACTTCAATTTTTTTTTCTGTTAATTTAGCTAGAATCAGAATTAGTTATCAATAAAAATAGAATATAAGTAATTTTCTTCAATATGATCAACTACTCATAATAAGCATCCATTAAATTTACGCTTTAATTTAGATAATTATTTTTTAAATAATAACTTTAAAATTACTCATTCAAATCTCTTTTAAGAGTTATTCATTAGTATAATTTTTCTTAAATATATTATATACTTGAAAACCATTCTTTAGTTTAATCTATTTTATATATAAAAAATGAAATATGTATTTTATTATTCCCCTTGAGCTGATGTCCAAGTAAGAGAATTTTGACTTTCTAGAAGTGCTAAATTAAGTTTCGGTCAAAAATCAAATGGTACGACGGGATATCCTGACCAGACTCCGCACAGACTACGTTCTAACGCATATGACGAATGACTTGATCCATATCCAAATCATCCGATCTTCAAAAAATAAAATATATATATAAATTTTATTAACGAATATCTTTAAAATACTTAATAAATTTTTTATATTTATTATTTGTAATAATTTTTAATATTTAATTTTAAATTATTAAAAAAATAAAATTATTACATATAAAATTTTTAAAACATCCTAAATTTAAAATATAATTTATTAAATATAAAAAACTTCAAATTTCACTTTTCTTATTTAATCAAAATTTACTAGATAACCATTAAAAATAAATTTAAAATTTATATGCATTTCTCATTTCCAATTTAATCATAATTTACAGGACATGGCACCGTGATTCGTGAAAAAGTCCAAAATCCAATATTTATATCACAATATCGTTCGAAACTCATAAATAAGATTAAAGAATCACTTATTCTATATAATGAAACATCCCCACGTCCTCAATAACTTTTATTATTATTAATTGAACAAAATATTAGGTATGCATTAGTTTTCAAAACGGATATCCTTTGTCCTACTACTACTACTAGAGACTATATACCCTCTCTAGAATCACATTACTTGTAATTTTGAAATTTCAAACTCCATAATAATTTACTTTAACCAATAAACTAATTAAATCATAATTTTTTTTTTAAAATTACTAATATATTATAATCAAATAAAAATTAATATATAACATTAAATAAAAGTTGAGTTATAATATTATAAATACGAGTGATCAAATTTCTACAATACATTCTACATTTAAAAAATATAGATGAAATCCTCCTAATTGAATTGAAACATTACTTTAAAAGTCGACGGGTAATAAAATAAATATCAATTATGTTAACCATAATTCAAACTATACACTTTAATAATAAAAAAATAAACATAATTTTGTTGAATGATAATTTTTATCTATATAAATATATTTATAACTAAGATTTTAAAATTAGAGTATAAAAAATAAAAAGAATAGTTAGAAAACTAGAAAATTCTTATCTTCACAAGGATGGGGATTTAACCCATTAGGCGGCACCGTTTTATTTATATAATTTCCACCGTCGTTTTTACTTTTCTCCCCATTTACTTTTTATTCTTTCCGCATTCATCGATGGTTGAAAATACTTTTTGGACAAATAACTCCACGTCAATTTCTTTATTTCCTTCTGTATCCTTGCTCTCATTTTCCGATTCCAACTCCGACAGTGTAGGAATATAGGGTGGCCTTGATATATCCAACACTGCATCCCAATCCGTTCCTCTGAAAAATTCGTGGCCCTTGATCTCATCCACATCAATCCTCTTCGTTGGATCTTTTTCTAATAATCTACGGATTAAGTCCCTCAACGGCGTCGATTCACCAACAAGATCAGGGGTTTTACATAAAATCCTGTAGAATGTCTCTTTTCTATTGCTCCCTTTGAACGGCGTCCTTCCGTATAACATTTCGTGAAGAACAACTCCTAACGACCACCAATCCGCAGAAAAATCGTGGCCGTTGCCTGATACAATTTCCGGTGCAACATACTCCTCCGTTCCTACGAATGAGTTTGACTTCTCGGATGAGTTGACCTCGGTATTTGGCACCGAGTTGACTCTGTTCTGGGATAAATAGTCCGATTCTTCTGGAGCAATTCCCGACCTGCAGAATTTGTTAAAGACAGAGCGTCGTTTTTTGCAGGGTGGGCGCCGATTTGAAGAATCTGAGACCGAGTTGAGAACCGACGTAGGAGAGTCGGAAGGTGTTTTCGGAGAAAGTTTTTTCGAGAGATCGAAATCGACAAGCATTATGTGTCCACTACCTTGAATCATTATGTTTTCAGGTTTTAAATCTCTGTAAACTATGCCTTGATTGTGCAGATAATCCAATGCCAATACCATCTCCGCAGCATAAAATCTGTAGATATCAAACCAAATTTGCATAATCATTCCTGATACCGAAACAGTTCAGAAAATAAAGATAAAAATGATACAACTTGAATCTTTATTATTTTACTAATTTTCTTTGTAAACTTCAAATCAAGTTAAGATTCATAGAATCATCGTATTACCTGATGTTTTCATCGGAGAACATCTGTTCCGTTTGCTTCTTCCTGAGATAATTCAAATCACGACCTGGACAATAATCAATGGCGCACCCAACAATTTTGTCAGTCGACAAAACTCCTTTTAATCTTGGCAATAGAGGATGTTCAAAACTTCTTAATGCTTGTTGTTCAAACCAAACCCTTCTGTAATGATCATTCTCATCTTTATTACTACTTTTACTACATCTTAAATCCTTTGCCTTTTCCTTCTCGATCAAATATCTCCAAATAACCTTCAAAGCGAAACACTCATTCGTCTCCTGATCTCTGACAAGAAACACCACTCCCTTCGCTCCACGGCCCAGCGCTGATACGACTTTCAGATGGTGGAAATCTAAGATGGGAATGGCATGCTCATCTATGACGTCATTCATGGCTAAAATTTTCACTGGTAACTTGTTAGAAAACCGGCGATCTTGCCGACTTGATAGAGAAACCTGGGCCAGTTGTTGGTCTGTTTCTAGGTTTATATAAGGATGCCTTCTTACTTGGCGACGAAGCAGCCGAGGGCAATAATCCCATGAGTCGCTTCCTCTTACGTTGTTGGGTTGGTTTCAAGTGATTTTGACACGTATATTTATGAAGTCATTTATTCCGTGGCGAGACCTTCGTTGCTAGCTGGTAGTTGAGGATTTACGGAGATTTTGGAACAAGTGTTTTGTCACGTGCGGGCGGCCGATGTTCCTCTAGAAAACCTTTGGCAGGAACGTTCAAAGGCGGGCGAGGAGCAATGAGGAATTCCACTTGCTTTCAATAACCGCCGGTCCATTCTTTTTTTTGTCCTTTTTTTACTGGGTAATTTGGTCAAACCATGATCACTCGCAAAGTGAAAAGCGGAGCGGTTCCCTCCACTGCAGTTTAATTGTCCCACTCAATTAAACCTGGCTTTTTAAAAATAATTTGATAAATAAATAAATAACTTTCTATAATGTAAATTCCAAGCGCAATGTTAATACAATACTTACGTCTCACAAAATTTTTTCTAAAATTTGATATAAAAAATTGTGTTCAAAAGTTAAAAAACGATAAAATTATAGCGTTGATGTCTAAATTTTTTTTGGATAAAAAATTCAGTATATCATATAAATTTTATTATCGCGACTGATGTAGAGATCGTGCAGAATAGTATCCAACTCCAAATAAAAACTCTCAGGAGATTACTTAAATCAGAGAAAACGAGTTAGGAGGGAAGTCGAATTATCAATATATAAACTCTGACGCTCAAGTCAGTGGATCATCTAAGGTCAAATTAAAGAGAGAACGAATTACGAGTATTTGAGTAATTTACCAATCCGAGATGCTGGGTTCAAAAAATATTTATGGGAGAGGACTGGTCTTTACTACTTAAACTCTATTTTTTCTCTCACAGTGTTCAAAAAGATCAAAAAAATTCTCCTTTTTATGTAGCAATTTCACCATTTATAAGACCTTTACATGTGCGAGCATCGAAGAACGGGAGCCTGATTAGACAAAGTATAGTATGGTCATTTAGCAGGTCCTTTCACCACTCTTTTATGTCGAGTTAGAGTAGTGCAATAAATTCCTGCAGTTTGTAGGATATGACGCAGAGTAGTGCAATAAATTCCTGCAGTTTGTAAGATATGACGCCTCTTAATGTCATAAGACGCTCAAGCTGTTCCTTGAGAAATATATCTGATTATCCCATTCGATTCTCCTATTTTTGAAATATCAAAATTACGTCACTTCAATAATCAAGGTGGTGGTCGGGATACCGAGGTGATCGAAGCTGGGTCAAGTTGCCCGCTTAACAATAGTTGGGATCGAGAAATACAGAGTCGGTAAAACTATCAACATAAGCCCCCTAAATTTCTACTATCATAAAACGAGAGTAAAAATTTGAATAACTTTGATTTTGCTAAGACAATTCGATTTTCTGTCGTGGGTAATTTAATGCTTCGGCCAGCCAATAGTCTTCATTAAATACAGATGCTTCGATTCTTACCCGCTATTCTTTGAAAAGACTTTACTGAAGTACAACATCTCCTCGTAACTCATGGTACAGTCATGTGTAAATAAATTAATGGCTGCTTTTGAATTGGCGCGATGCTCTAAAGTGCCTTCTTGAGACCCATGCAATGTAACTCGTTCTTGATCGCTCGCAAAGCAATCATTTGTATACATCGCGTCGCTTGGTTATTGACTGGATGAATATAAATAACCTTAGTTGCCTTCTATTTCTTATTTTCGCATTCTTGACATATTCAAATCATTCTCGTACTCTCTAAGCCTTGTACTTCTGCACTGACTGTGTTCGTTAGTAATGAAGTTTCTTGCATTCCTGTCTCATCGCCTACTTAATCGATAAGATACTTCTTTCTTGTCCTTTTTATTACACATTCCTTTATGGCAGTGTCATGGCAGGTTTGTCAACTGCATAGAGGGGAGACTGCAGTGCCTACCTATGTTGAAAAACCTTCAGGATCAGGGTCCTCATTAACTGGTTCGTAGTTGGGGTGGTGATGATAGGCAGGGATAAGGAAATCGCGAGGCCTATATCATTCATTAGCCTCAAAAAACGTTGGTTCTTTATGTTGTTTATGTCCTGACGTCATGTTATATGCATGTAGCAGATAAGTGCTAGTGGTGAGTGCTATCGAGTGGGTTCATTAAATTAGTCATCTCAAAAAATTATCGAGGTTAACCCAGTGCCAGATTCGCCTGCAAGCTCGAGCGAAAAGGGGTCCACCATTGATTCAATACCCATTCTCAAAATAAGAGACGAGTTCAAGGTCAACCACTTCTCTTTCACAGTCACCACACAGGACCTCAGCTTATACCGAAAAATTTTTGAGGTGGATGACTTGATAACAATACGGGCTTCGCATAGGGGTGAGTGCTAAGCCAACCCCCTCCTAGTGAAACTACTTTCAACGAGGAGTTGTTCTTATTAAGAGTAAGGCTGTCGCTCTAGCCATTCTTTGTGAGCATGCTCACATATTTTCAGATTTCTCAGTAACAACTTGTTCCTAATAGCTAAAGAATCTTAGTCGGCCTATACGTGCTGTGGCAAAAATATTTTAAAGAGTCCCCAAGCATTCTCGAAATGGCCTCTATATACACACTAAGGAAGAATTTAGGGTTTAGTCCGGGCTGGTACTACTTGTACATTAGGCTAAAAACTCTCAATTCGGTGAGGAGAAATCCTTCTAATACTTGTTACTAGAAGGACAAATAGTTTTTTATCGGAGGCGAATAGGACCTTACTATAGGAGGAGAATTCCAAATAAATTTAGGTCAGTTATGGCATGATTAAGTTATCTTGCCCTGAGTCAAGAGTCAAAAAGGAGAATGATTTCACTTGGTGACATTGTTACTGATCAGAAGGAGATCCTATCAGAGGCTTCTTTAGTAGAATTAAGCTTGTGTCCTCCCATTGTTGATGTCGTCCAAAATTTGACGTAAAGAAAAATTTAAAAGTGGAGTCACCATCTATCCAAATAATGGTGGGATAGATCACC
>JAWDEX010000001.1:8331969-8353821 GCA_035221805.1 Trichilia hirta | reverse complement strand
TATACATTTAAAATCTTTTAGATAAAAAATAAAAATAAAAAATTAAATGATATAAGTATAAACAAATAAATTTAAGACGAAAAGAACATTTAAATTCTGAATGTTTTGTCTAATATTTTGATTAATCCCAATGATTTAAAAAATATCTATTAAAGTTTAAATTCACTAGTATAATAACTTTTATAACCTTATATAATAATAATTAGCTAAAAAATAATTGTTAGAACCGGATAATTTAATAAATATAAATAAAAATATATTTTAATCATTTATTATATAACATATTGATAATATGTTATAAAATAAATAAATAAATAATATCCAACCTTTCAACTAATTAATTTTAATACTAAAGTAAAAGATAATAATTAATTTTAATTGGTATTTTTTAACAATATATTTTTTTGTGTGGAGTAATGACGTACCTTTAAGAGTGAAAATATTAATACTTTATTTAAATTGTAAAATAAATATACGTATATTAATTTCTTATACTTTAATAATTAAATCTAAAAATTTATTATTATTTATTATGATATCAAATGCTTAAAATAACTAATAAATATATTATATTTATTTTTATAAGATTTTAAGAGTCTAGTAATTATTTTCTCTAATTGCTTATTATTTTATAAGGTTAAAAGACCTATTGTATTTATGAATTGAGACTTTATTTAGTAGTTTTAAAATTTTTAGAATTAATCGGGTCATAGGGTAAATATTAGGAACTTACATATTTTTTTCCTAAATTTAATTGTGTTTAAATTTGAGATGTAATGAATTTACTGTGAAATAAAATTAAAAATTATTATTGTCAAATATTTTTTTTATAATTTTATTTTTAAAATTAGAAAAAGTCAGGGTATCAAATGCACACTTAAGTAAATTATTTAGTTTTTTTTTTTTTTATATTCTTAATTACCTTAATTTGTCTATTTTAGTTAATAAGTTTTTAAGACACCTTTTACTTAAACTTTTTTTCTTACTTCTTATCATAATCTTAAAAATTAATAACATATTCACAAAAATGTCCTTATCTAATTAATTTATTTACATATTTATAATTTTTTTATACAAGCAAATTTAAATAAATTAATTAGGTAAGAATATATAAAAATCTCACACTTTTTAAAAGTAATTTAAAACTTAAAACTTTAATATAATAAAATGACACAAATATTATTATTTTTTATTTTATTTTAATTTAAATTAAATTTATCTAAGTATTTTATAAATTAAAATATATGTTCATTTTTAGATAATATAAATAATTTACTAAAAAATTTAAAATTTTATTATTTATTTAATATATAAGATTATAATAATATAATATTAATTTTAAGATGTTTTTTGGTTGAAAAAAAATAAGGATTTCTAAGACAATTATTCAAATTTATTTAAAATTCAGTCATTTTAGTTATCTGATGAAGAGACAGCGTTATCTTTCAGTTCTGAATTTTTTATTAAAAAACAGAAACATAATTAATAAGAAGACTTTTTCTGGTTGTATAATTTGACTTTTATATTATTTTAAAAATTATAAATGTTAAATAACAAAAAATATTTAAAATTTCGACGGAAAATACGAGATTGTACATTGCAGCTGATGTAATACGCCATGAGAACGTTGAATCACTTCTAACATCATGAACACGTTAGCAGATTCCTCGCCAACCAACTAAGTCTCATCCGCCGCGTGTCATTTGCACCAACCAAGTCGAGAATCAGAATACAAACACCATTTTGGCTCGTCCGCTTCCCCTGCCAAGGACATATTCCCTCTAGGTGTCTGTGCCACGCGCCTAGTGTATTCGACAACTTCTGGACCCAGTAATTAATTTATGTCCATTAAAATAATTAATTAATGAATTATTTATTCCAATACAAAGTCGTCACGAATGGAAAAGTCACTCATGCGTAGTGGTACAGTGAGTGGAGCACTGGGCGTAGTTTTGCCGGGGAAGCATCGCATTCCTAATTACTCTGCACAGGTATTGAAACTTCCTAGTAATTCTTCCAAATTGAACAAGTTTGTAAGAACGACGACAACATCTACTCTCTTTGGATCCATCAGGTTCCTAATTAGTAATTTTGATGACTCGTAAATTGGATTTCAAATACTTTGCATGCATTCGCCATTTTTATTCTATAGTTGAATTCGCAGCGTTCTTGAAGTTAAATTTTAATTTGATGTGCGATCAGTTTTAGTGTTCGTTGATACTAATTTTGACGCGGTAAAGTATAGATTGAACAAGAAATTGATAGTTAGAAGATTGATATCGAGATGGCTGACTCCGAAGCCAAGACGATCTCTTCAGACGTTATTTCGGGGGACATGATTTATCAGCCAATACTGGAGGAAGGTGTTTTTCGGTTTGATTGTTCTGCAAGTGACCGAGAAGCAGCGTTTCCCAATGTTTCTTTTGTGAATGGAAAGGTTAGGGATACACCGATCGTGAATTACAAGCTACCTGTATATAACCCGACTTATGAATGTCTTATGGGTCAGCAGATTGTCAAACTAGAGGTCAGTCAGTTACTGCATTATTTTCTTGAGAAATTGTATTATTTTGAAACGCGTGCGTCCTTTTCAGTTTCAATAATCTCATTGGTTTATCATGAATGATTAATTCATTGGTTTTGTTTTCTGATTTAGTTTCCTGCTGGTACGTCGTTTTATGGAACTGGGGAAGTTAGTGGGCAGCTAGAGCGGACAGGAAAGAGAGTGAGTTCTTTTTTTTCAACAGGCTCTGGACTAACACTAAGACATAGTTTGGGATTGCGGTACTTTGTTGTCATTTGAAAGCACAATAGCTAAAGTGCTAGCTAAACTTAAACGTTGAGTATGGACCATTCACTTTTCTGCTAACATTAACACCCAGTGATTTCAGTTGATGTCAGCTGTAGTTTCAAGCAACAACATCTCAATTCCAAAAAAAAATCAAAGACCTTTTATCTTCTCTTAAAATACTAGGTGGCTCACTTTTAATTCTTTTCGTCTCATTTTGTTGCAGATTTTAACGTGGAACACAGATGCGTATGGTTATGGTCCTGGAACTACATCCTTATATCAGTCACATCCCTGGGTACTTGCTGTTCTTCCAACTGGAGAGGCACTAGGGTTTCTCGCTGACACAACACGACGATGTGAGGTGTGGCTTCTATTGACATTATTCCCTTATGATGGTTGTATTAAATATTGTTCCTGGGTACTTCTTATGGGCCTAAGCTCTTCAATTAATATTGTTTCAACACGACACTGAAAGTCAGGTTAACCAAGATGTTTTGCATTTCAATCACCTTATTTTCATGACTAAATTGCAATATAGAGCGAGTTGGCTTATCTTTGGATTGATCGTGTGTTTATGTTGTGTTTGGATCTACATTACCAGTCCGTCAATTAAAGGGTAAATATCATCAAGCTGCATCCAACTCAAGTTTTGGCCTAAATTCAAGCAACTTCTTACATTTTGCAGTTTTTTCATTTATCTTTGTTATGATTATTTTGTCAACTACTTAATCGGCTTATTTGAAAAATGTCAATTGTGCTTCGTTATCTTAAAAGATGATTGAGCGGGCAGATTTTCCATGGAATTTCTTTTTAATGATAAAGTTTTGAAGAGATGTTAAGAAGCTGATGGATTTTGAACATTTTTCATGCTCTTTTTCTATCTTGCATCAATAACATTTTTGTTTATCATTTTGAATGTTTTCAATTTAATCTTTCTCTATGCTTCTAAAGTTCAATTCTTGAGCACGCAACGATATGGTATTGAGCTTGATTTGAGAAAAGAAAAAGATTCTTTTTTATCTCCTTCAAAACAAGCAAAAATGAATTTACAACTAAACAACTCAACAAAACACACAATACCTACTCTAAAACGTGCAAAGTATCTCAGCAAATAGTGATACCCTGGCCATGGTTGGACTAAAGCAATGATTCTTTACATTTCTATCAAACTAGCCACCAGTGACACGCTTATATGCCTCAAAATCTGGTGCTTACTTTTGCTTTTTCTGCTGTATTTTATTCTTATATTGAATAACTGATGTTTTCTTCAGTTTGAGGAAGTTGACTGATTGTAATGGAAATAGAGTTAAATGAGTGAAAAGTGAGTGGAGTTGCTTGATTTCAGACTAAAACTTGAGCAGCTTGATTTTTTCTTCAGCTTGAGGAAGTTGACTGATTGTAATGGAAATAGAGTTAAATGAGCGAAAAGTGTGAAGCTTCCTGATTTCAGACTAAAGCTTGAGCAGCTTGATGATATCTACCCTTAATTAAATAAGGCCACACACATGAGGGGTGTATTGGAGTGTAAATACTATTTTTGGGTAAAAGTTTACCTTTTATAAACTTTTGTAGTTACCTACATTGACCTCTCTTAAAATTCATCATTATTTATTTACTGACAGATTGATCTTAGGAAAGAATCAACAATACAGTTCAGTGCTCCATCCTCATATCCAGTGATTACATTTGGTCCTTTTACTTCGCCTACTGCTGTTCTGGTTTCACTTTCTCATGCAATCGGTAATCTCCTAGATCATCCAAGCTTTCCTTTTTTCAAGTGCTTATGTACTTGTAAAGTTTTTATGATGCCGGGATAATTTTCTATGTCATACTCACTTTTTTGCGATTTTCACGTTCTTGGTTGTGGAACGGGAAAAATAACTAGATTTATTAGATAAAAGTGTGTTTTACAGTTCAAATGAATGCATCAAGGAAATTGGCATATGTAAACTTTCACCATTTATGACTTTTCGATGAAAGAACAAGGGTAAAAATTTAAAATTTTGCTGCAGATTACTAGGATCAGTTTTCAATGTACGCAAAAGGATGCTGCTTGTGATTTGACTCCTACGAACTTTTTATCTTTCCAGTATATTTTACCGTATTAAATTTCTGGGTGTTATGTTCTGTGTTCACTTGATCCAAATATCTTGTAAGAGACAATTCTATGAATGCTGCTTTCTTAACAACTATCTCAAAAGGTGTTTAAATAATTATTATTGTGAAACTCATCTTCCTGACTCTTGGTTTGTTGACCAACGATGGTTATGAGATTCGCATCCATTTGCACTGGACATTTGTTTGTCAAGAGACATGTATATATCTATTTTCTTATTTATTTTGTGAATTTATGTGATGTAGGAAAAGATAGAGAGAGAAATTAGAAAGTGAAAAAAGAAAATAATAAATAAAGGGAAAGAAAATGATACAAAGGAATGAATAAACGAGATTGAGAAAGAGTAAAAAATGGACTCATTATGCTTTATTGACTAATGTTTGGCTTAGGCACATGCTAGAAACTAAGTTGGTGGCTTGTTACTTGCCTCCTGTGGGTCACTCATTGGGTGACTCATCACATGTTATTCCTTAAATTCATTCAACAAGCCACTAACCTCAAAGGAATGGCTTATACTAGGCTCCAAAGAATCTAACAGTACTAAAGCATACCTCACACCTGCGTGTAAATTATCGTGTTCAAAGTGCTTAGAAGTCAAAATGTGAGGTTGTGCTTCCTAGGTTCTTGAGGGTTAAATTTTTTTTTTCTACTTATCATTGTTGGATTACTTTAATGTAACGTCTATGGACTTGGTCTGGTGTAATGTAATGGTCTTAGCAGCTTTGAAGAACACATACATGTTCTCTCTCCTAAAATTTTTAACATCGTGATTACATAGCCATGGTTTTCCTGAAAGCATATGGACTACAGCCATAGAAAGGATATCATCTTAAATCACATTTGACTGGGTTCTTAACTTGAAGGGGACAAACAACTTAATCTAGTATTTTTGTTGAAATCTAACTACAGCAACTTGCCCACAATAAATGGTGCAGTGATGGCCATAATGAAAAGGTCTGAGTTTTGTATAATTATCCATCGTTATTTCTTAAAATGCATTGTGGCAGTTAGATTGCCTTTCTGATAGCTCCTCAGATCTATTTATTTTTATTTTTTAGTTGATGATCTGGTAAATACCTTTTTTTTCTTTTTTAATAAGGAAAAACTCTCATTAAATTAAAAATATTATGTTATTATATTAAAAATAGTAGGGGTTACAGAGACAGAAGAAGCTTTCCACCAAAATCATATCATCTAGCATGAACTTATGTTGTATAATTGTTGATTTTTCCTTTTAGGGACTGTGTTTATGCCACCAAAATGGTCATTAGGCTATCACCAATGCCGTTGGAGCTATGATTCTGATAAGAGAGTTCTTGAGGTTAGTACCTTTGCTATTTCCCTTGTTGATCAGGATTGACAATTACTTTCTTTTACATGAAATTTTCTTCTTGATGTGTTTTGTTGTTAGGAAACAACAAATTTTCAAAATTTTTTCATACTAAAATTTTCTGAGTTGTGCTTTGTAGATCCTTGTATGTTTTAACATTTTATGACGAGTTTTATGAATGTTAAAACAATATATATTTGCAGATTTGCAGAACATTTCGCAAGAAAGGTATACCGTGTGACGTGATATGGATGGATATTGACTACATGGATGGCTTTCGCTGTTTCACATTTGACAAGGTATGCCCTGCATCTGTTATCATGCTGTAATCTATTTTATAAATACTAATATGAATACCCCTTACAAGGGATTGCAAATTGCACTGTTTGGGTGACACATGAATAACACAAGATTTGCAGGTTTTTGTTGACATAAAGGATACGATTAATAAACTGTGTTGTATTTATGTCACCTTTTTAATAATTGTGTTGTAGTTGTATTTAAGATTCTCAATCTGTGAATCTGTGCAGTGACAAAAAAATTTCTGCCCTGCTGACAGTAATAATAATATGCCAAAAATGTTGAAGACTTGTTTGAACATGAAAACCCTTTCTGAAACATTTGGTGCTGCTAAGGTTCTTCAGTGGTTCCTACTTTATCCTTGTGTGGAATCTGGAATGATTCTGTCTCTTATATACTGTTTTCAGTTTTCATATTGTGCTCTAAATGAAGTTCAGATTTCGAATTTATAAGCTGCTTGTGAACGCTCAAATTTGACCATGATCTGCTAAGAGATCTCACATTGGTCAGTCAATTCAAATGATCAAAAGCATGGTTTTACATGACACATTTAGACTTATGATGGTTTAATGCATAATCATTTGGTAGTTATAGACATCTCTAAACAGCAAATATTTGGAATTTTCTGGTTAACTATAGATTTCTTGGGGTATTACGTGTGAATTGTATAACTTTTATTCTTGAAAGTAGTGGCATGATCCTAAATGTTGTAACCTTAATATTATATCTATACCACCTAGGATCCATTGGTGGTCAAACACTTGGTTATGGACAACTCTTTTGAGTTTACAATTATTACAATTTTTATCATTACTATACGACCATTGCCAAGGCTTTGTTTGTAATGGCCATTATGTGTTAATTCTAATGGGATAATCTTTGACATGTGAAATGACTTCTAATGATTTCTTGTAGGAGCGTTTCCCAGATCCTAAATCTTTGGTAAAGGATCTCCACCTTAATGGTATCAAAGCAATCTGGATGCTTGATCCAGGAATTAAACATGAAGATGGTTATTTTGTGTATGATGGCGGCTCTAAAACTGATGCTTGGATTCAAAAAGCAGATGGGACACCTTTCGTTGGTATATTATCTTTATTTGATGGAATTGGTTCTTTAAATTAGATTTCCAGGTGTTGAAGTTACCTGTATCGATCTTTCAGGGGATGTGTGGCCTGGACCTTGTGTTTTCCCTGATTTTACACAATCAAAAGTTCGTTCCTGGTGGGCCTCTTTGGTTAAGGATTTCATTTCTAGTGGAGTCGATGGTATATGGAATGATATGAATGAGCCATCTGTCTTTAAGGTAATTCTTAAGTTTGCCTTTGCGATTGCTAATATCTTCTATACATATGTGGTCTCACTACTTTCACCCTTTCAGTCTGTAACAAAGACAATGCCTGAGAGCAACATTCACAGAGGAGATGATGAACTTGGAGGTTGTCAGAATCACTCATATTATCACAATGTATAGTTATTAACCTAGTCCGGTAGCTTTCATGTTATGTGCAGTCTCCTTTGATATATGTGCACAGATACCTTTGGTCTTTCACTTTTTTGCTAGCAAAATGAGTGCCAACTGATGCATGAATGATTGTTCTCATGATTACCACTATTGACATGGGCTGCCAATCGTAGGTTTATGGGATGCTAATGGCAAGATCGACATATGAAGGCATGAAGTTAGCAAATAAAGATAAGCGCCCTTTTGTTCTCACCAGAGCTGGTTTTCCTGGTAGTCAAAGATATGCTGCAACATGGACAGGAGATAACCTTTCAACTTGGGAGCACCTTCATATGAGTATATCCATGGTACTTCAATTGGTAAGTGAATTTAGTTGTTCTTACCTTTTGCATGAAGCAATTGGTTCTTATCCTAATGTGGTTCTGGTTAGAGAAGTCTTCTGTCTAGATCTTTTGGTTAGAGAATTCTTCTGCTTCTTGAAAGGTCATCAGTTTGACAATGAGAATGATTTGGATCTAAAGAATACATTATCTTCATCTTTTTAGCATCAAAGAAATGAAGGTTTATGTTGATTGTTTGGGGCTGACTACAATTGTTTACATTTTATCTTACTTCATTGGGGCTTTTATTGTTTGTTAACCTTAAGCAATGGGTCTGTCTTCCAGAGAACACACTAGGGCAAACATGAGTCATAGCTCTGAGAATGCGTCCGGATGATATTTGCTCAATTTTGTATTTGGGATTCCAATCTAATGACCTACTATTTTCAGAATTGGTTGATTGGCTTGCTTATTTGGTTATCCTTTTCTCGAACCTAATTACTTGGAGGCTAAATATATTTTCATGCTTTTTTTTTGACATATTCTATGCTCTCATGGATGGTAAATTTGAATTCAGGGACTCAGTGGTCAGCCACTTTCAGGACCTGATATTGGTGGATTTGCTGGAAATGCAACACCTAGACTTTTTGGAAGGTGGATGGGTGTAGGTGCCATGTTTCCTTTCTGTCGTGGGCACTCTGAAACTGACACTATTGCTCATGAGCCTTGGTCTTTCGGTGAAGAGGTTTGTTCTGCTTTAGCAGTGTTATAATAATATTTTTCTGTGTTAAACTTCCATATGTGGATTTTTATACAGCTTTGTGAATTAGAGGTTATGGAGAACATTGATTTCCTATTATTGATGAGTGAAAAGGCCTGACCATATGGTAAAAAGTTTAGTTACAACACAGAGACCTACTATATACAAAACATTCCTTCAAAATTTTGGAGAACGAAATATTGCTTCTCACAAGCGCCATTCATTGATCATAAATAATATGAGAGTTTCTGGTTTGTAAGAGAGATCTTGAAAGTATGTCAGATTTTATGAAATTTTCTGTGGATGACATTTGGGGTAGATTGGAGTTTGTGTATTGATCACTATGTTACTCACAGTTTATATGGTACTTTGTTTATCTCAATAAAGGCCAGCTTGAGCAGGAGGAAGCTCAAGATGAAGAAGGTCTAAGTACTTGAGGTGACAGCCATGTTGCAGCAACATGCCTAACCACTTGAATTAAGTTATATCTTCTTCGCACCCTTACAAGGAACGAAATCTCCATTGGGAGAGGGCGCAATAGATTGAAGTAAAAAATGTAAGGTACAACCAAGAGGTTGCGAGATCGAACTATATATAGTGTGAGCTAGGGTTGAGGAGATATATGGTAAATTACCACTTAACCCAAAAGCTTGAGCTGACAAGGCCCCAACTATAGTAGTTAGGGTGTAACATGCCTCCGAACATAACCATCACAAAAAAGTGGCTTATTATTATTTTAATTGATTAACATTGAGGGGATTTGAACATTAGATCACTTGAGAAAGCTGGTTTTGATACCATGTTAATTTACCAGTTTACCTAAAATTGTAAACTGAAAACTAATTGTCGAATAATTGTCTTTAAGATCTAAAATTTGATTAAAAAAGTTGAAATAACTCCCTTCCCTCGTGTTTCCTTGTAATTTAATGTTTGTCTCGGGTGACAATTACCTTTGTTTTCTTTTCTTTATTCACTGCCGATTTTAATCTCTAAAATGAACTTGAATTTTATTGACTAGTGTGAAGAAGTTTGTCGGCTGGCCTTGAAGAGGCGCTATCGCCTGCTACCTCACATCTACACTCTATTTTATATGGCTCATACAACTGGCACTCCTGTGGCAACTCCTGCCTTTTTTGCAGGTAAGTTCTAGCGTGTGTGCTCCATTACAGGGCTTTATGAAACGTGTCACCTTCTTACACCCGTCTTTAAAACAAATGTAAACTGCTTGTGCAGATACAGAAGATCTTACCTTGAGGACAGTTGAAAATTCATTTCTGTTGGGTCCGGTTTTAGTTTGCACAAGGTTCTTATTCTCTTCCTCCAGAGATGAAACACTTCGTGGAAGTAGAACAGTATCTGTGTTTTTATGCCTTAGTCTCCTGAATTCACCTTGTTTTTACGCCTTAAGTCTTATTGCTGAGTACTTGACTATGATAATCGAACTATTCTCCTGCTGATGGTTTGCCTGTTGTATTTTTACTCCTTTTAAATATTACATAACAACATACTCCTGCCCAACCCTGAAGTGAGCAGCACTCAAACCCCCAGATCTCTTGTATCACCCTAGGAGATTTTACTAGTTGAACAAAAGTTTTGATAATTTTAGTCTTGGGCAATATGTTTGTAGCGCAACAAAGTCTAGCTGTTCATTCTTGAATTTTTAAAAACTTTCTGAATGCATTTTCTCAAAATAATTTTAGAGGTTTGGTTTTCAAGATATAGATTAGGCTTTTATGCCTCACTTGTTTTATCAAGTTAAATATTCAATGCAGCAGCATGCCAACTTCATAATTTCAGTGAGAGATTCCTCTCGCAATAATGTTCAGCAGCTTCTTTCCCTTTTCCGAGGATTCGACTTTGTGAGAGAAATATATACTTCTTTTATTTAAAACCATCATAATGAAATATGGTTTACTTTCATTTAGTCATTTCTATTCTTTATTGAATGTCATCATTCTGAACCCCTCCATTTCTCTCTACTTTATCATTTCTTTTGCTTTCTCTATTATATCTTTCAGTTTCCCTTCAAAGAAAATGAAATATCTGCAAAATATTTTCTTCTGTGTATTATGGGTGCAAAGAAAATGGAAAATACAAAAATTTAAAGGGTTAATGCCACATTATTGTTCCTCTTGATTTTTTTTTCATTTAAAAAATTTTGAACCCATTAAAATTTCAAAGAACTGTGGATAGTTTCTGGTTTCATCTACTCATGCAGTGGGTTAAGTTGTCAAGTCATGCATGTACTAACATATGAATTTCTTTTTTATTAGCACCATGAGTGATCAGAGATCAGATAAGTTGCAGTATGCGCTGCCCAAGGGAATTTGGCGAAATTTTGATTTTGATGATTCACATCCGGTATCTGTTCTTGTACTTATTCGTGTGCATCTTTTAAGGGGTTAATTGTGTTTGCTTTTTTGATGCATTTCTTTGTTTTCTTTCTGATCTCTTTGGAGATACCAGGATTTGCCAGTTTTATATTTGCAAGGTGGATCAATTTTACCTTTAGGCCCTCCTCATCAGCATGTTGGTGAATCAAAACCAGCAGATGATTTAACACTACTGGTGACTTTAGATGAAAATGGTAATATTGATGGTTTAAGCTGCATATGATGTTTATTACTATAAGTTGATGGTTTAACTTTGACAATAGTAAGGTTGCTGCATTTAAGTTAATATTTTCTGTAAACTGGTTGTTATCTGCATGTTAATAAGTGTGTAATACAATCCTATTTTCATGCCAGTAAAAATAGTGCACGTTCAGCTTGATAATGCTATGTCCACAAAGCAAAACGCTAATATAAAAATAAAAACAAAAGAACTCTGCACCTGAAATAAAAAAATGCTTCATAGAATAATAATTTCCAAATTAGTTTCTCGTACTACCCTGGCAATGCTTTTGTTTATCCCCTCAAAATAAAAATACCAAATTACCAAAGATTCAAATTTTTATTGGCTTTCTCATTCCATGACCTCAAATTTTTGTTCTGTAGGTCTCTTGAATTTTGAAATTTCACAAACTTGAGATCCAGATCTTTTTTTGACTTGCTCTCACCGCAAAGAATTGAGGACAATTCTCGATATTTCCCTGCCATGATGCGTGAAATTTATCACGTACGATGCAATCAGATTTTTGAATATATTGCCCACAGATGTGATGTGGAGGATTTAAGAATAGTATATGTTTGTGTCAGATTTGTTACCTGTTTGAGTTAGATTTAGGTTTTTGAATTTAATTTTCTTGACTAAGACTTAGGTTAATAAAGTGGTAGATTTCTTTTCCTATTAGAAATGATTCCTAGCTTTACTTTTCAAATTAGGTTTTGGCCACTATAAGTACAGACTTGAAGTTATTTCGTGTCAAATTGGATTGATTAGTGAATATTTGTTATTGGTTACTCCCTTAAATTCTCCCAATTTGTTCTCTTATTTCTCTTTATTTTCCTCTTTCATGACCTCGTTCTGAATGCTTCTCCAACAGCAAACATCCTCAATACCTCAGCCCAAGCTCCAAAAAGCATCCAAACAGCCTTTCCTGAACCTGTGTCCTGCCGCATGCACAATACCTGGCACTGCATGTGGACTAAACTGTCTCCACCATCTTATCCATCCTCAAACCTACAAATGTGACTAAAATTTTTTAATTGTCACTATTATTTGGCTTTGCTATGTGGTGAATGGGCTAGCTCCGCTGTAACTGTCATCACTGAGGAAACGCAGCCCCAATCTGCTGATCTGCGACATCTTTGCAACTGTGAGATCACTTTATCCAATACTATCAACTGTGACTATTTTGTCCGCTGCATCTGTGCCACCAGTGATCTTGCAGGCAATTAAACTGTTCATCTCCTTTGTCACCAACCCATACTGTCACATGCAGCCACTACTCATCACCTAATTTTGGCTAAACCCAAATTGATTCCTATATACAGGTTCTGTTACCTTTTTTGGGTTTTGATGTCTCAGTCCAATTTTTGTAGGCTATCGATCTAGTAAGTTGGAAACTGGATTTTACATCCTCTTAGGTCGAAACACTTCTTATTTTTGGTGAGTGAGCTGTTCTGTGCTGGGGTTGATTTTGTTGCATTTTTGAGTAATTTAAAATTCGATCCAGTCCATTAAATTTTGGTCCTGAAGAAAAAACGACAATCTGTTGTCAACTTGTAGGTGCCCTAGATGCTATCAATTGATGGTTTGTCAAATGAATATTTACTCCAATGCTAATGATCCTGCATGCTGTTAGCCATTGTATAACTTTCTTCTTTTTGCTTACAGGAAAAGCAAAAGGTGTTCTATTTGAAGATGATGGTGATGGATACGGATTTGAAAAAGGCAAATATCTACTGACACACTATGTTGCTGAGCTTCAGAGGTCACAGGTTACTGTTAGTGTTTCCAAAACTGAAGGATTATGGAAAAGGCCCGACCGTCGTCTGCATGTAAAACTATTGCTTGATGGAGGCGCAGTGGTCTGTCTTCTTTTTCTGTGAACCATTGATTAAAAATCTCCATTATGCATTTGGTATTTACCATCACTATAGCTTTAAAAAGGTTTTAATAATTGGCCTTAATTCAAACAGATTGATACATGGGGCATGGATGGAGAGGTCTTGCAAATTGTAATGCCTTCTGAAACTGAAGTGTCTAATTTGGTATTGGCAAGTAAGGAAAAGTACAAGGCTCGTTTGGGTAATGCTGCTTCAGCTCACTCATTGGTTGCAATTTCCTTTAACTAATTTTTGATAATTTCTTTTTCAATTTTCTTAACTAGATATTTTGGTAAAATTACTAGGCCTTGAATATTGTTCATTGTGGAAAGGAAATTCTCTCGGAATGTCATTCTTTAATGTTTATGGCCATGTTGTCTCCAGTGAATATGCTATTAAACACAGATATTATAAGCTTGTTCCAGATGCTTGATCTTTAGTAGACAAATCATTAGCTTGAAGAAATCATCTCATAGATCTTAGTTGTTATGGAACTTGAACGCTAGGAGTTTTTCTCAAGTTAAATTTTAAAGTCTCTATTGGCGGCCATAGTAGTTCCAATGATTTTTTTTTTTTAATTTTTTGTTGTTGCAGAGAAAGCAAAGTTAATTTCAGAAGTGGAAAAGACTTCTGAGCACAAGGGAGTAGAACTTTCATGGACTCCTGTTGAACTGAAAAGTGGTGATTGGGCTCTTAAAGTTGTTCCATGGATTGGAGGTAGAATTATTTCCATGGCACACCTTCCTTCAGGTAATGCATTTACCGTTTTCTTCATTTAAGTAGGATAACATTGATGGTTTCCACATTATGATTTTCCTTATTCTGGTTGAAGTTGTAACTGTCCAGTTTCTTTCGGCTGTTATATCTCAAATTTTTGTTTGTTTTTTCTTGACTAGAGACTTTAGTGTAGTTATCCTAGATCCTTGAAGCCCTAATTTGTCATAATTTACTCTAAATCTTTCAGCCACCATTTGAGAAATTGCTGCTAGTTGATCAAAGACAAAGGTAATTTGGTCTGTAGATGTGATGTTCTGTTTAAAAGTATTTTGAGAGACATTTTATCAAAATTTTCACAATTTAAATACAAGGATGACAACGTAAAAAATTGCCTCTTTTGCCTACTTAAATGGCTTCGTCTGCCAGATACCCATTACCCAAGCTTTGATGTGATGTGGATGGAATGCATAAGATTTCATTGGTTTAAAAGTATGCTCATTTCTATGTTATCTTCTTAACTAGACACATTCATATGCAAAGGAGATGAATTGCATGAACGGTTCAGGGCGCACAAGCCCGGAAAGTGTATTTTCAATTGAAGTATGTGAGCGTGCTATCCCATGCACAGATGGACAAAAGTTTACAATTCATTGTAGCTTGAGTGAATTATTTAATCAATCAATTGTTTTTTGTAATGTGGTATGTGATGTAAAGTACTTGTCCATTGATTACATGTTTGTTTTGTTGGCAGGAACACAATGGCTCCATAGCAGGGTTGAAATCAATGGGTATGAGGAGTATTGTGGTACTGAATACCGGTCTGTTGGATGTTCTGAGGAATACAGCATCATAGAGTGAGTTGCTGGCTAATACTTTTAAAACTTCATTTTCTGTTGTAAGAAAATGATTTTTGATGATCAAGAATCAATGTAATAATTACTTAATGAAAATGGACCTATAAGATCAAAATTTGCCAAAGAGCTAAGCATTTGAGTGCATCATTAACAAATAGGTTTAGGGCGTGCTTTATTTATTTGTTTTTTCAGATGGAGTCATAGAAAAGCAAACTCTTAAGTTGTCAGTTATGCTAGAACATTATCCACCTGTACTCACAAGTGATTCCTGCTTAAGGCCCATCTTTGATGTTAGAAAACACCAGGGTTACTAAGGGGCTGTCTGGTACTGTTCTGATGTATGTATTCCATTTCAGAATCCCAATTGAGTAGAAAATGCATTTGGTTTCCAAAACCAATGTTCATAAAATAGTGAGAACATTTTTTTTTACCACATTTCAATGTAGTTATGGAATGTAACTTTTATATGCTTTACCATTTTTAAAGAATGACTCTAGAAATCTCTTTAGAGAGTAAGTGTACTTATCAATTATCTGTGGTGTTTTGTTTCTTATTAAAAAGAAATTAATCATTTGTGGTCTTGTGATGTTTACTTTTACCATATTTTATTTAATATTTAGATCAAGAATTATATTTCTAATTACAAAATAAAAATGAAAAATAATGCAACCAATTTTATTTCTTTTTGTGAACTCGTTAATTTAGTACTAAAATTATTAAACATTACACCATAGTTGGGTCGATTTGAAAGTGCTAGAGAAAAAGCACTTATGTTCCATGTGGCTTTTTAGGACAATTCATTAAAATGCTTAGCGCTACTAGGGAGTCACTGCTAATGCTACTTTAAATACCATGTAATTATGTGCTAAGCTAAAAATAATCTGTGGTGCTAATTAAATTTGATAAGCACCATTAAAACAAATATCCAATCATGTTGACAATTGTTTGTATTTCTTAATTTAGTAATGTGGTGTTAATTAGCACTGCCAAACATACTCTTAATTAATGAAATTTATTGAAAACCAGTTCAAAAATATTTCTACTTGATATGTTTTATAATTCTCATATTCTGTTGTTGCTGCTTGATGTAATAGAAAAAAGCGAGAATATTTATGCTCAATGTTCCTTTTTTGGTTTTTCTTATGCTTCTATACTTTGTATTTTCTTGTGATTTAGGAGAAATCTTCAGCATGCGGGAGAGCAGGAATCTCTCGTGTTAGAACTTGATATTGGTGGTGGGTTGGTTCTTCAGCGGAAGCTCAATATTTCCAAAGATGATCCAAAGGTCTTTCAGATTGATTCTAAAATTCTAGCCCACAAAGTTGGTTCTGGGTCTGGTGGCTTTTCAAGGTATGTTCCATTCCATGTTATATCTTTCTTCTCCTTTCCATTTGTGCTTGAAATATCCAGTGCATTATGATCATGCTAGAGGGAAATGTAAGCTACTTGTTCTTACTTCTTGAACTATCGAATGCATTTTGGTCATGCAAGTGCAACATGTAAGCATTTGTTCTAACTTCTAGCTTGTATATAATCAGTTTTCAAGTCATTTTATATACTCCTTACAAGAAAACTTTTTCACATTGAAACAAGTGTTTGATACACGATCAGTTTACTTCTTGGTGGCACTCTTTTTTTTTTTTTCTTTTTTTTTTTTCCTCTCTCTCTCTGTTTTCTTAGCTTTATGCATACTCTGCAACTTTGATGTTTTGCTTTAGGCTGGTTTGCTTGAGAGTGCACCCGACATTCTCCCTTCAGCACCCCACAGAAACTTTTGTCTCATTTAACTCCATTGATGGGTCAAACCATGAAATTGGGCCAGAATCTGGGGAGCAGTTTTATGAAGGAAACTTGCTGCCTAATGGTAATCTCAATGTTTCATTCTTTTTCAATTTATGCAACAAGTAAAGCACTGCCAACTAGAACAAAATATACAAGGACAGTTGAGAGAATCAATATATTGAAGGCATGGGAGGATTAATATTGACAAATTTTTGTTTTTTCTTGTGTAAGAATGTGCTTCTCATGAATTTTAGAAAATACCTAGGAAAATTTCAGAATAGCGTTGAACTGCAGCAACTTACATTAATCATTGTCTTAATTTTTATGTACTTAATTGTTGTTCGTGGATTTACATAGACCTTTGGTGGTGGGTTTATCAAATGATTGTCCATGTGGTCAATCAATGAGCATTTAAGCATTCCAACAACTTTCTAAGTTCTAGAATTGTATGCTCTAATAAATTCACAATGATGTTAATTACTAGACTTTCAATCTGTTAAATCTTCTGGCGAATTTTTAAAGCTTTTGATTTTATAATTTGTTTTCTGCCCTTCAAGATAGGAAGAAGATTTCAGGGCTGAATTGTGTTTTCACTTTGATGGGGGCTTTCCTTGCCTGTCCTTATTTTCTCGTGAAGAAGATTCAAAGTCTGTTGTTTATTGTTTCTCGTGTAGAAAACAGTAATTACCCTGGAAACTGGTGATATGGAGAAACAATGTGAGCTGTTGTGGTGGTCAATGTACTGTAGATTATTAAAAAGGAACATTGCTCATAATCTAATGCGTAGATTCAAACAATCTCTAAGCTACAGATGTTATATAGACGATTGAGGTAATGAAATATGATTAAAACAGAAAGAGTGCATCCCAACAACATCATGTTATCTGACAGTTGTAGTTTGTTGCTTGATGGTAAAATTGTTAATACATTAAGAATACCTAAAAACATGAATGGAAATGAGAAGTTAGTCAAAGCAAAATAAAAAGAATTAAGAAAACAAGATTGAGAGAGAGGGACAACAATCAAATACTAAACTTGATGACAGCATGACTCACCTCTATCTGAAAGTGAATGAAGAGAACTGGAGAAATTGGTTGAACATCTCTTCATACACTTTTGTGCAATTTTCTGTTCATTCCATAGTGATGATCATAACAGAATGCTGATTTTGTTTTCGTTAATCTCAATGATACTGTACAAGATGCTTGCTTCATGTTTCCTTATCTTCTTCTTCTTCCTTTATTTTTTTTTTTCACTCTTCGTTTTTTTCTTTCATTATTGTGCCAACTGTTTCCTTAGTGAATTATTTTAACATTGTTTTTAGGCCACAAACGTTTTAAAAATCAATTGTGATCTGCTCATATTTTCAAAATCCAAGTTGTCACTATTTTGCCTACCAATAAGAAATCTGATTGATATACTTGTTTTCTATGTGACTTTTGTTTCAGGTGAGTGGATGCTTGTAGATAAATGCCTTGGTATGGGACTTGTCAATCGATTTAATGTTGATGAGGTTCACAAATGTCTCATTCACTGGGGAACAGGGACAGTCAATTTGGAGCTGTGGTCTGAAGAAAGGCCAGTTTCAAAGCAATTTCCTATCAGCATTTCCCACGAGTATGAGGTGATAAGAATTCCTTAAGTACTTTGGGGACTGTCTGCGAAATATTCTCAACTGTCAAAAAAGTATCCTAGACCTAAATTAAATTAAGACTGGAATTTCCTCTTTTCTTTTTTCTGTGCTTTTTCTGATTGTTTGGCTGCTAGCAGAACCTGATATCAATCAACCTAAGTATGTGACTAAATGTAACTTGTTAGTGTCTTGTGCAACTTAATATCCTGTGACTTGGTATAGTACTGAACACAAGAGGATGTATTCCTTTTAATGTCTGAACATCAGTCAAAGACATTGACAGGTAAAGATTTTTTTGTTTGTTTTGGAGAAAGCAACAACTGATAAAGCATTTTTAGCTGGAGAATGGTGACCATGGAGCTATATTGGAAGTATCGAAAGGCTTGGTATGTTTAGAGAGGTTCATGTGTTACTAACGTGTCGTTTGAGGGCTAAGAAAATGCTTTGAGGTTAAATTGACCAGAAAAAAACGATGATATAAATGTCTTGGTGTTTTTGTTCACTAGCAAGCAATTCAGAAAACTTGGAGGTGACTTTGAAAAATGAGTTGTTGATCTCATGGCAATAGAGCCGAGGTCATGATAACATAGCAGGGATACAAACAGGAACAGATGGCCTTTCACATCGTACACTTTCTTAAAGAAGGCTGAGATATCTGGGGTTTTTATGTTGATTTATCTTGTGATATGTAGGTAATGCGCAAACTTAGCATCCAATTTAGTGGTAAACCATATATACTTTTTTAAGTAGTATGCATTTTGATTTATCTTTTATGTCAACAAATGATTGGAGCTTCTTTACAAATAAAATAATGCTCAACTCTGCTTTTGTTTTTACTTGGTGGAGAGAATAGTAGGGGATGGAGAACGAGAGTTCAAAAACTGAACTGAGGAAACATCATTGGTAAAAGATAGACAGATAGATAGAGTGAGAGAGACTTTAAAAGGGAGATATGTTGATGTATGATTGTTGCACTGGAAGACATCGAGCAGTCGAGTGCTTTTGTGCTCAACAGCAAGCTCTATAGACTGGAGTGGAAAATTCAGTTAATGGATTGCTAGTTGTCCATAGCTAAATGGATCTCAGATCCTGTTAAAGCCCAAACCCAGACCCTTTAAGAGCCATTTTTGGTAAACCAACCAGAAATGGCAGTTTGCGCTTGATTTCGTTGGTACCATTCAATCGAATGCAGTTTAATTTACTTGTGTAATAGGCGTTATGGGAATTTTCAAGCCGAATCAGAAGTGAGCGTGCCCACGAAGGCACAAACTGACCAGATGTTGTAGATGAACCTGTTTTAGAAGAAGTTGGGTATCTCATAGCTGACTGCACCATGGCCTCTTCACGAAACTTGTATAATCGATGCCATTGTAGGATTGGGATCGAGTGCAGTTCCTCCTTTCACAACCGATCCAAGATGTCACTATTGCGCTTGAGCGGCGAGTCTGAAGCAAAGTCCGAAAATTCGTACCCTGCGATATTGGCTTCTTCATCTACTGACCATTGTCAATCACACTGGATCTATTGTGAATGTTCCCCGGTGAAAACTAGGAATGAAGGTAGCATTGAAACTTTATCATAAGAGTAAGAACATATATTTTACCCTGTATCATATTTAGGCTCTTCAAAATGTCTTACTTTATTAACTTTTGGCTACGGCATAGGTGAGCGTCAGGACTCTCATTAGTCTATATATTTTGTATACTGTTTAAAAAGTATCTTTCGCTCCTGTCATAATTATTAATTACAGTCAATCTAATTCAAGACCAGGTCAATAGAATAGCCGAACCACTCAATTTGGTTTTAATTTTATAGTGTTCATATATATATATATATATATATATATATATGTTAAAACCTTAATAACTTAAATCAAAGTCACAACTACCTCTCATTCCTCTGACAACACGAGATATTTCAATTGTAGAACGGACAGAAGAATCAAATAGCTGAGATTATGAAAGCAAAGCAATCGGTCACTTGGTAAAAATTATTTCACAAACGCAACAGTTTCTAGATAAATGGCAGGCTTCTAGTGTTCTCGTCATATAAAAGAGGCTTCCCTTACATCAACAGGAGTTGATAAAGCACAGTAGAACAACGGTTTGCAAGAGAGGAGTTCAATGACTGATTGTCCGAATACTAGCACCTCTTACTTGAAATCAAATTTAATACAACAAAATATAAATAAACAGCTAAATATATTTACATCCAGTAAATACTAAAGAATAAGAATTGAGTGATTAATCATGCAAAACAAGCCGCCTTAACGTAAAGGAAAGGACATGAGATTCCATATTTACATCATATTACGAGGCAAAGACAACTTCATTTGAGCAAATAATCCTCACTAGTAAATCTTTTTTAGACAGTCAATACCGCTAGTAAATTGAAAAGAACTTATTCAGGGTACTAGAAAATTTCATATACTGTATTTGATTTGTCATTCTATACGTTTGGTAGATCTCAGCGATAATCCAACGGAGCTGGTGCTTCCCTCAATTGACGCCCTTGATAGCGTATATCCTGCAACCAATTTTTGGAAAAAAGAAAAAATGCATTAATCAAAATTCACTAATTGTATGGGTAGCCAAGTGAAGGAATAAAATTCAGTACCGATTCAACACTTATGGATGCAAAGTGATTAACATCACGGTGGTGTGCCTCATCTGCTCTTACAACCATCACAACATCCCTCAGTGTTGAGTTTGGAGGCATCCTTCAATAATCAATGGCAATTGCTGGAGCAGGTATATTTTCAGTGTTTCCTTTATCCAATTCCTTCAGAAACTCTGTGTACGAATGGATTGCTTCTTCTTCAAGGTACCCGACCATTCGATGAGTGAATTTTGGAGAAATCAGATAGCCCAAGAAGTATGCATTAAAGAATAAACCTTGGACTCCTATGACCAGAGCACGCTCGTACCATTTTGGCTTAACTACCTCCATGAATGTCATTAAATGCATACGTTCATTCTCTGCTTCTTCCAACAGAGCCTTAATCCAACCACCACTGTGCTCGAAACGCCTCAATGACTTGCAATGCAACAGCATGCCTCCCACCATTCCGGGAACTGCGGCCACTGTTTCCAGCATCATCGCCCGGCAGCCGTATCTTCTCTGTACAACAATTTAATATCATATTCTAACCAAATGTTTGCACAAAAACAGAGTACAAAGAATCCTAATCCTAAACTACAAAGATATGGTTCATTTTCTTTACCTGAAAGAATAAATCAGTAGGCCATCTGAGTGCTTCGACAGTCCAAAATGCCATTTTGTCCATAAGCTTGA
>JAWDEX010000001.1:8314472-8331869 GCA_035221805.1 Trichilia hirta | reverse complement strand
ATGAGCGTGCTTATTCTCCCCGAATTCCAATAAGTGGTATCAGAGTTGATGGTTCAGAAGGATTGTGAGTATTGAGAGGGTGGTGTATTCTCGTGATTGCTATCCCCATGAAGAATGATAAGAGCTTTGAATTCTAAACTAGCCCAAGGAGAATGGGCCAAAGAGAGTGGGCTAGTTCAGGGTGGAGTGGTAAGGCGTGGCTCTTATAAAAAAGAGTACGTTCGATTCTCACGTGACTCTACGTGGAGCATTGGCAGGCGTGTACGTTCGATTCTCACATAACTCTAAATGGAGCATTGACAAACATGCACTCCAGATAAAGTAGAAAGCAGGCTGAAAGATGACTTCTGCAAAAAAAAGAGTATGTTCTTCATCACGTGACTCTAAGTAAAGTATTGGCAGAAGTTTAGGATAATTGACCCAAATTTAGTAGAAATGTAGACTTTTGTAATACCATGATACTTAAATATAAAATAGCTTTTATTTAAAGGGAGCTAAAATAAAGTAAGATTCAAGTTCAATATAGAGAGACTCGTACTTTAAAGGGAGATTGTTAGATTCAAATGTGAATATGTGAACTGAAATTATTCAATATTAGAAAGTTATAAAGTAAATGAGTAATATATGAGTGGAATGGATTCATAGAATTAATATGCTAAGGTTTTGTGTTATAAATAGTATCTAAGCCTATAAATATATTTATTTATTTATTTCTTATGTATTTTTTCTTAATTTCTGGATATGCACCGAATCCTAGCGGCTGGAAAAAAACTTCAAATTGAGTCCGTGGTTGGCTCTGCTGCCAGGTCCATATACCTTACTATTGACGACGACGTAGCCCTGGATAAGCAATTCACAGAGTTGCTTTCTCGCCTATCGTTGAATTGTTTTCCCATGATTTTGCCACGTAGGAACATTTGCGCAGATATCGGATTACGTGTCGAGATCTGTGGTATTTGTACATAGTTGAGCATTTACGGAGATCTTTCTTACCCTTTTTGGTGTAACGATAATGATTCGGAATTATGTTCTGTTTGTTCATTTTCCTTTTCCTTATTATTATTTTAAGTTTTGTGGTTTTTGATTTGGGTAACTTCTTTAATAAAAAATAAATTATTATTATTTTCTGTTATTTCAATTTCCTAATAAAGAGGTGGCATTGATGAAGTGAACCCATATAAATTTTTTCTAAAACAAAAATGGCAAATTTCTGGTAGGGTTGCATTTTCCTTTACCTAACTAGCTCAGTGCGGCGCTTTTTATTTCTACCACTCCGATCAATCAACTCTTTTTAAATAGAAATTTATTTTTTGATTAACCATAACTATAGTGACAAAATCCTCTATATCCCATTCTTTACGTTTTCAGCAGTTCTTTTCTTTTATATTGAGAATACTTTAGATTTAGTTTTAGTTTAAGATTGTGTTGCCTTTGTTGTTTTAAAAGCATAATAAAATATTTAATTAATGATATTTTAATATTTAATATCAAATAATTTTATTTTATAGTAATTATTATTAATTTTCATTTATGTCGTATTTTCTTTTAAGAGAAACTCAAAGTGATGGGAGATGGTGTAAATATTGAAACTAACACTCGGCATGCATTCCATTCAATCCCCTGAAAGTAAAATTGTTTTGTTTTTCACGATCGAATTATTATTCTGAACTGAAGAAAAACAAAACGGGTTATAAAACATAGGAATTATTCATTATTTTGTATTTGTTATCCATGATTGTCTATTCAAAGTTAGTCTAAAATATCGAATTTAATAATTTATGGCCAGTATGATACTATCACGTGGATTTCAATATTTTGGACTTAGTAGAAGAAATTGATTGCTAATAGTAATTTGAATTGCAATAGTTGAATAAATTTTGAGTAATAACAGACCTACCCAATACTTGGAATTTGGAACGACAATCTAGGATTATCTAAATAGCATTGGCATTCCCCGTTACATTCGTTTTTCTGTCTGTAAAAAATAAAAATCAAAAGTTTCATGGATGATTACAATATTGGTCATGCTAATGTATGATATACATTATCAAAATTTTCTTTACAACTATAAATACAATTAAATACACGGTAACTTTGCTCTTTAACCTAAGATTTGGAAAAAGCAATGCTTTCAATCCCTTAAAAAATATGAAGTATTTTTTAAATCTTCTCTAAAATTTTAAAAAAATTCAGATTGTAGAAAGATTTTAAAATGAGGTGATGAAAGATGATTAATACAGGAAAAGTGCATCCCAACAACATGATATTGATATGATGTTATCTGACGTCAGTAGCTTTTTGTTTTATGGTAAATATGTTAATGTATTATGTATACTTGAAAACATGAATTGAAATGACAAAGTTAATTTAGAACAAAATAAAATGAATTAAGAAAACAAGATTGAGAGAGAGGACTGCATTCAAAGCCTAAAATTGATGACAGCATGACTCCCCACTATCTGAAAGTGAATGAACAGAACTAGAGAAATTGGTGGAACACCTATTCATACAACTTTGTACAATTTTCTGTTCATCCCATAGTGATGTTCATATCAGAATGCTGATTTTGTTTTCATTAATCTCAATAATGCTGTAACAAGATTCTTGCTTCATGTTTCCTTGACATTTTTTTTTTTCACTCTGTTTTTTTCTGTAATTATCCTACCAGCTGTTTCCTTAGTGAATCATTGTTAACATCATTTTTAGACCAAAAACATCTTTAAAAATCAATTGTGATCTGCTGGATATTTTCAAAATTCAAGTTGTCAGTATGTTTGCCTACCAAAGGTGAATCTGATTGATATAATTGTTTTCTAAGTGAATTTTTGTTTCAGATGAGTGGATTTTTGTGGATAAGTGCCTTGGTCTGGGACTCGTTAATCGATTTGAGGTTCGCAAATGTCTCATTCAATGGGGAATAGGGACAATCAACTTGGGCTGTGGTCTGAAGAAAGGTCAGTTTCAAGGTAATCGCCTCTTGGCGTTTCCGACGAGTACGAGGTGGTAAGAATTCCATAACTACTTAAGGCAATTGTCTATGAAATATTCTCGACTCTCAAAAAGATACTCTAAACTTAAATTAAGCTAAGACTGGAATTTCCATTTTTCTTTTATTTTTCTTATTGTTTGGCTGCTACAGAACGTGATATCGATCAACCTACGTATATACCTTAACGTAACTTGTTAGTGTCTTGTGCAACTTAATCTACTGTGACCTGGAACAGTACTGAACTCAAAGAGTATCTATTCCTTTTAATGCCTGAATATCATTCTAGGACATTGACAGGTGAAGATTTTTTTAGTAGACACTGGTAAAGCTTCTTTAGCTCGAGAATGGTGAGTGTTGACCATGAAACTATATTGGAAGTATCGAAAGGCTTGGTACGTTTAGAGACGTGTACGTGTTACTCAAGAGGTGCTCGAGGGCTAAGAAGATGCTTTATGAGGTTAAATTGACTAGAGAAAACTAGCAAGCAACTGAGGAAACTCAAGATGTGACCTCAGAAAATGAATTGTTGATGTCTTGGCAATAGAGCTGAGGTCCTGATAGCATAGCAGGGATACGAATAGGCACAGATGGCCTTTCACATGTCAGGTTTTCTAAATGATGGCCGAGATATCTAGGGTATTTATGTTGATTAATCTTGTGATAAGCAAGTAACGCGCAATCTTAGCATCAAATTTAGAAGGTAAAATATATAGACTTTTTGATTGGCATGCCTTCAGGCGCATATATCTATTATTGCAACAAATGATTAGAGCTTCTTCACAGATAAAATAATGCTCGCTCAGCGTTAGTTTTTACTCTTTTTTGTCTTGATGGAGTGAATAATAGGGGAATGAGTGTTCATAAATTGAACTGGGGAAACAACAGTAATAAAAGATAGATAATTAGAAAGACAGAAAGAGAGACTTTAAAAGGGAAACGTGTTGATTTGTGTCGTCATCGTTGCACGGGATGCCTTTTTGTCCGATATCAAGGTCTGTAAACCGGACAGGAAAATTCAATTAATCAAGTGTTTGTTGTCCACAGATTTCCCGCAAGACTTCGTGTGAGTCAGGCTGCTTTTGCGCTGGGAATGGAAATGGGCTAACTGCCTGGACCTGCCACTGCAACACGTGCTAGATGGATCCGAGTTCCTCTTAAAACCCAAACCCAGCACCTTTTTATAAGTAACATTCATAAAGTAAAACATTTTCAAGGGCCTTATTATAATTCAAAGTGAAATATATCTTTTTCCTTTTTTTTTTTTTTTTTTTGTTTATAATCAAATAAAACCTTAATAACTAAGTCAATGTCACAACTGTCCCTTCCATTCATTTCCTAGATTTTCTGTCACTCATTCCTCTGACAACAATAGAGATATTTCAATTGTCGAACATAGAATTGAGGCTATGAAAGCAAAGTAACTGGCCACCTGGAAGAAATTAATAGTGTATATCATAAATACGCAAACGCAACAGTTTCCAAATAAATCGCAGGCTTGTACAGAACCTTATCATAAAAGAGAGGCTTTCCTTTCATCAATAAGAGTTGATAAAGCCAAGTTTGTGCGAATGCATGCAAGCACTTCTTATTTTAGAGCAAATTAATACAATAAATAAACAAATAAATATATTTATATAGAGTTAATACTAAAGAGTAAGACGCAAAGAAGGCCGACCTAACATAAAGGAAAGGACATCAAACTCCAAAATTATTTACATCGTCTTAGGCAAAAACCGAACAATTTGAACAAACAAACCCACTAGTAAAACTCTTTCAGACAGTCAATACCACTAGTAAATTGAAATGGATTTATTCAGTCTACTAAAAAATTCCATGCGCTGTATGTGATTTGTCATTCTGTATGCTTGGCAGATCTCAACGATAATCCAACGGAGCTGGTGCTTCCCTTAATTCACGCCCTTGATAATGTATATCCTGCAATCAATTTTTGGAAAAAATAAAAAGCGATCAATTAAAATTCCCGAATTGTATCCGTATCCAAGTGAAGGAATGAAATTCAGTATTTGTTCGATACTTACTGAAGCAAAGTGATTAACATCACGGTGGTGTGCCTCATCAGCTCTTACAACCATCACAATATCTCTCAGTGTGGAGTTTGGAGGCATCCTCCAATAATCAACGGCAATTGCTGGAGCACGTACGTTTTCAATGTTTCCTTTATCCAATTCCTTGAGAAACTCTGTGTACGAATGAATGGCTTCTTCTTCAAGGTAACCGACCATTCGATGGGCAAATTTCGGAGAAATCAGATAGCCCAAGAAGTACGCATTAAAGAATACACCTTGTACTGCTATCACCAGAGCACGCTCATACCATTTTGGCTTTGCGACCTCCATGAATGTCATTAGATGCATGCGTTCATTCTCTGCTTCTTCCAACAGAGCCTTAATCCAACCACCGCTGTGCTCGAAACGCCTCAATGACTTGCAATGCAACAACATGCCTCCCACCATCCCGGGAACTGCCGCCACTGTTTCCAGCATCATCGCCCGGCAACCATATCTTCTCTGTGCAACAATATAACATCCAATTTGAACTAAATGTTTGTACAAATACAGAGTACAAAGGATCCTAATTCTAGAACTGTAAATAGATCGTTAAGTTTTCTTTACCTGAAAGAACAAATCAGTAGGCCATCTAAGTGCTTTAACAGTCCAAAATGCCATTTTGTCCGTAAACGTAACCGGGGCATGGTGTTTCTTCAGATCAATCGATAAATCCGGTTTGTAAGTCTCCCATGGCTAAAACACAACATAAGCAAACACCTTAGTTATCAACTTATTTAGAATCAAAAAGCATAAATTTCTTGCAAATCAAGCAAGTAAGCAAGAAAACACGCATACCCTAAAGCAGTGCCATTTCCAGTCAGTCCCATCTTCTTTACTGACTTTCGGAGCCTCCACGCCCCAGTAACTCACAACCCGCTTCTCGTCCTTGTTAGTTTCACCAGCAGTTGACACTACCTTCTCCTTCTCCTTTTCTTCCTGTTCCTTGTCCCCTAAAGCCAACGTGCTGCCATTCCTTACACCCAGAATCGGAGCCCTAGCCCAGAGCACCGAATTCTGCACAGAACCACAGAGTTTGTTCGCGGTTAAGATTCCTGCAGCAGCCTCCTTTGACGCTGTGAGGGCAGTTACCGACGAAAACATCCGAAATCCCATAACGACAAAGATATTGGCCGATCTGGTCGCACCACGAAACATCTTCTTGAAGATCCAATCGAGAGCTTGCTTTTAATACGACTTAACTGTATTTTGTTTTTACGTTTCCTTGGAGAGAAAGCGAATGGGTTGAAGGGAGGTTTAAATACATACTTTTATTTTTATTTTTCCTCCAAAATAAATTAGTACGTCACATGTGCGCGTCGTAGGGTGAGGGCTGTTCCTCTTTATAAATTACAATGACGTGTACAATTTGTATTGAGCTCCGTATTAAACTTTTTCTTTTTTTGTTTTACCGAAATAATTAATCATTTGGTCAACTTTTTTAAATTAATAATACAGTTTTCGCCAACGCAACAAGTGAACCTTGAAATTTCTAGACGCGATATTTTTAGTTGGAAATTGGAAGATATTTTTTTGATATTTTTGGTTGGAAATTGGAAGTTTTTTTTTTTTTTTTTTTAAGAGGCGGTGGATGGATTTTTCGTTTTCTTGGGCAACAAGGTCTTCGTGGTTTCTTGGGGATCAAGTAGGAAAAATCCGTTACGTTAATTTTTGTGGTATTACGTTTGCTACGTTGGCATTGTTCATTTTTATCTCCGCCAAATGGATTAAGTCAAAGATGGGGGCGCTGACTGTAACATTGAAATAAGGAAATTGGCTCGTCCTTCTTTCTACGTTGCAATTATTAATTAATAATTTAAATTTTTTTATTTTATGTTCTATTTTAATTTAATGTAAATTAAATGATATTTGTGTGAGTATCAATTAATTTAAAGTAAATCTTTTTTTCGTTTGAAGAAGTATAAGAAATTTAGAGAGATGGAGGCATTTGATTAATTCTTAAAAAAATTTTAAAAGATTAAATGATAGATATAATTTCTTCAATTATGAAAAGGTGGACAAAAATTATTATGAGAACAGAGAATGATATATCTTCTCAGGATTTTTATTCTATAATTTTATATTTAAGAATAACTTCTACAAAATAAAATTACGGAAAAACGGGATTCCAAATTTTGTTGACAGAATAAAATGTTGCACGATGGATAGAATTGTTCCGTTAATGCATAAAGTAAAATTAAGATATATAATAATTAGAAATCAGCTAATAGACTTTTATGTGTTAATATAGGGGTTTTGTAGAGTAAAAAATTATTTTTTGAATTTTTTTAGCTATTTTGAAAAGCAAAAAATTAATTAAGATATACAATAATAAGAAATCAACTAATAGAATTTTATGTATTAATATAGGGGTTTTGTATAATAAAAAATTAATTTTTGAATTTTTTTAGATATTTTGAAAGGCAAAATATTATTTGAAGTATATTTTAATTGCAAATTGTGGAAACCTTGTATTATATGAACAAATTATTACCTTTTTCTTCAATTTTTTCTTTTTCTTTTTTTTTTTTCATACGTCTATTCCGTCCTATTTCTTGCTCCTTGCTGGAACAGAGGCAAGCAAAAATGGATCGTATTAAGGCGGGCATTGTATTTAACAATATTACCAATAAATTTATAATCTTAAGAAAAAATTCTCATTATTTGAAGCAGGCAAGTGGTGACACTTTTTCTTTTGTTAATTGTTAAATATAATAAAATAAAATAATAAAAGCTATATATTATGCATATTTGATGACATAATAAATACACAAAACATTATACAATATTAATTTAATAAATTACATTTCAATTCAATATAAAATTAATTTGAATATCCGAATTCTGACACTCTCTAATGGACCAAACCTATTTTCAGTGATATCCAATCGGAGCAGGTGCGTCCTTAAGCTCATGGCCCTGAAATTGAATATCCTGTAATATATGCACAGAAGAAAAAAAAATATATGAATTAAGAAATCTCACAAACAAACAGCGTTAGTATTTAGGAAATTAAGACATTAAAAGCTATTGATTTACCGATGCATAGTGGTTAAGGTCTCTGTGATGCGCCTCATCGGCTCTGATGACTATCACAACATCCCGGAGTGTGGAATCCAGAGGCATCCTCCAATAATCAATGGCAATAGCCGGCGCCGGAACATTTTCAATGCTACCATTGTCCAAATCCTTGAGAAACTCCGTATAAGATATGACGGCCTCCTCTTCTAAGTACCCAACTATTCGGTGAGCTAGTTTTGGAGAGGCCAAATAGGCTAAGAAGTATGCATTGAAAAACACTCCTTGCACAGCAAAACCAGGGCTCGTTCGTACCACTTTGGCTTGGTTAATTCGATGAATGTCATCAAATGCATCCGCTCGTTTTCTGCTTCTTCTAACAGAGCTTTGATCCACCCACCACTGTGTTCGAATCTTCTGAGCGATTTGCAATGCAACAGCATTCCTCCGACCATTCCAGGAACGGCGGCTACAGTCTCTAGCAGGACGGCGTGACACATGTGCCGTCTCTGGAAGAATAAATGAGTGGGGACTTTGAGAGCTTGGACAGTCCTGTAAGCAAATTTGTCCATGAAATTGACTGGATTGTGATGCTTCTTCACATCAATGGAGACGTCTGCGGTGTAGGTCTCCCATGGCTGTAATGGAATTAGTCAGGTTGGAAAATTACAATGCAAACACATAGAACATCTGGTGCATGTTAACTGTAGATGTACGTACCCTAAAGCAATTCCATTTCCAAGCGGAACCTTCTTCCTTAGTCAACCTAGCCGGTGCTATGCCCCAATAGCTATTAATGGTCTTCGTATGGTCTTGCTTATCAGAGCTTAAAGTCGACACTTGCTTTTCCTCTGTCTCGTCTTTTGGCGGCCTGCCGGAAGAAAAAGATGAAGCACTCCAATTCTGGATCCATATGGGGCTGAACCTTGCCGAAATTTCGGTAGTGGCAGTGCGGCTGATTGCTGTTGTCAGCGAGGAGAGGGTACAAGGACCAGATTGCCCTAGAAACGACCTGGATAAAATGGCTGCAGTACGGAAACTACTCATAATCAGAAGCTTAGAGAAATAACTGACTTTTGTAATAGTACAAGGACGGGTATGCAACACACAGAATATTTTTCCCCAATTTAAAGGAAGGGGTTAACGGGAAAAAAGGAATAAAGGTCAGGGAAGACTTAGAAACTCTAGTCTTGGTGGCTCCGAAACGGACTGTTCATCTGTTGACTTTTCCAACTGAGCCAAGTTTGGTCAATCCTGATGGCTATGACATCACTTAATACCAATAGGATACGACTCTGGTGCGTTGTCAGCAACGGCTTAGTTTTTATTCAGTGAATCAAACTTTAGGAACATGATAATTAAATTTTAAATTTTTATAATTATATAACAATACATTAATTTGCATAAATAAATTATTTGCAAGTACATTATTATGTTCAAGAGAACCACATTGTAGGACTTTGTTCGTATGCCGAATTTTCGGGCGTCGAATGTCCTTAGTGTAAAAGACAAAAATTGGAGATTCCTTGTGTTGCTGGACGATTGACTTAAGAAGAATCCCTGAAAAGTCAAAGGAATACGCCAACCAATTGAGCTTTAATAATCAAAATGAAATACCCCAAACGCTAATAATGTCTGACTCTGAAATCGAAGAAAACAAAAATGAATTTATAATTTTCAATTACAAACAAAACAACATAAATTAAAAAATTAAAAAAAAAAAAAAGTTATCATATTTTTTTTTATTATTATTATTATTTTTCATCCAAGATATTTTCACTTTCCAAAGAGATACTAGGCTGTGTTTCTGGTCAAGTCGAGAACCTGACCTCTGAATATCCGCAATATTACAGTGTCCAACGTAATATTGATAATTTCGTAAGAATAAAATGGAAAACTAGAAAGAAATTGAGTGGAGGTGAAATTCGAAAAAAGTTATGGTGTCAGTTTCAGAGTGTCCACCGTTTCGTTTTTCAAGTAAGTATTACCATGTATCCGGATATGGAGGTGGATGTGTGAGGCAGAGCAGTTTCTTCCAAGGAAAATCAGTGTTAAATCAAGGAGTTGGATACTCTGTTATTCTTGGTTTTGGTGCTTTCTTTGCTGTCTTCACCACTTTCCTGGTACGTACTAACAATAAGAAATTTACTAAACTGAAGCTTCTAATGCATTTCTATGGGTAAACTCTGGATGTCGATTGTAGTATAAAAATATTGCTCATCAAAGATTGCAACTTTTGGGGTTCAGGTTTGGCTAGAAAAGCGATATGTTGGGTCTCGTCACACATCTGAATGGTTTAACACTGCAGGCAGGAATGTTAAGACGGGGCTAATTGCCAGTGTGATTGTATCACAGGTAACATTTCAATCTACAAATTTAGATGGATTTTATATTCTGGTAAATCCCATCTTAATGATGATGTTATTGGCACATTTGTATCTACAGTGGACATGGGCTGCAACAATATTGCAAAGCTCCAATGTAGCATGGGAGTATGGAATCAGTGGACCTTTCTGGTATGCTAGCGGAGCCACCATCCAGGCACGCCCATGCAATAATTCTTTTAAAAACTATAAATTTTCAATTGAAGATTTTGGTTCGTAATTTCACTGTGCAAATCACAGGTACTTCTGTTTGGTGTAATGGCCATAGAGATCAAAAGAAAAGCTCCCCATGCTCATACTGTTTGTGAAATTGTAAAAGCTCGGTATGTTTATTTTGCAACGATTTGTGTAGTCATTATATATATATATTACAAGTTCTTAGTACTCTAACGCCATCGAACTTCCTTTTTTTCCTTGTTAAATCAGTTGGGGGACAGCTGCGCATCTTGTTTTTCTGGCTTTTTGCTTTCTGACAAATATTATAGTGACGGCTATGCTGCTCCTTGGTGGTTCTGCTGTTGTAAATGCTCTAACTGGCGTAAATATATATGCTGCTAGCTTTCTAATTCCCCTTGGAGTCGTTGTTTATACACTAGCAGGAGGACTCAAAGCTACCTTCTTAGCCAGCTATATTCACTCCGTTATAGGTGTTCCCTTGTAAACAAACTCATTCCTAATATATATTTGACGTTTGTAAATTTGCATGTATATATTATTTTTGGAAACTGAGCTTTACTAATTAGACAGCATAATTGGTTTCAGTGCATGTGGTTTTAGTCATCTTTGTGTACCTAGTCTACACAGCTAGCTCCGAGCTTGGGAGTCCCAGTGTCATGTACCACCGTCTAATGGAAATATCCAGCAAATCAAGAATATGTCAGGAACCACTTTCCCTTGATAAGCAATCCTGCGGTCCTGTTGCTGGAAATTACAGAGGTTCTTACCTAACAATGTTGAGTTCTGGTGGGCTTGTATTTGGAATTATAAACATTGTTGGAAACTTCGGCACTGTTTTTGTTGATAATGTAATTAGCTTCCCTTCTCTGTTTGATTTGGTGGTAAGTATTGATCTCCGCATTTTCATTGATAAATGCTAATTGATATCTAGGGATATTGGGTGAGTGCTATAGCTGCGCGGCCTACTTCAACTCACAAGGGCTACTTGTTGGGTGGACTGGTGTGGTTTGCTGTCCCTTTTTCTTTGGCAACATCGCTTGGTTTGGGAGCTCTTGCACTCGATTTACCACTAACAGAAAGTGAAGCAAGTCGTGGTCTTGTTCCTCCTGCTACTGCTATTGCTTTGATGGGGAAAGGAGGTTCAGTTCTAATACTCACTATGCTTTTTATGTAAGTTGCAGTCACCATTATGTGACTTTTGAAATTGTAGAATGCAGATATTTTGATGTTTTTAACTTTCTTAAATGCAAATTAATATTTGGATTCTCCTTTAACTTTGAACCTCTTTCATTTTAATAATGAACAGGGCAGTGACATCTGCTGGCTCCTCTGAGCTAATTGCTGTTTCTTCATTGTGCACGTATGATATCTACCGTACTTACATAAACCCAGATGCAAGTGGTCAAAAAATTCTCAAAGTGTCAAGGGCAGTCATCTTAGGCTTCGGATGTTTCATGGGATTTTTAGCTGTGATATTAAACAAGGCTGGGGTGTCATTGGGTTGGATGTATCTTGCAATGGGAGTTCTGATCGGTTCTGCAGTTCTCCCTATTGCTTTTATGCTTCTATGGAGAAAGGCTAATGCAGTTGGCGCCATTGCGGGAACAATCATTGGTTGTCTTCTTGGCATCATAACTTGGTTGTCGGTTACTGCCGTTGAGTATGGCCGGATAAACCTTGATACAACAGCCAAAAATGCCCCAATGCTCACGGGAAATCTTGTCTCCATACTTACTGGTGGAGTTGTTCATGCTGTGTGTAGTCTTTTGTGGCCTCAAAATTATGACTGGGATACCACGAAGCAGATCACAATGGTCGAAAAAGAAAAGAGTGAACTGCCAGCCGAAGAGTTTAAGGAGGAAAAACTAATTAAAGCAAAAGCTTGGATAGTGAAATGGGGTGTTGGTCTCACTATTGTCATTGTTATAATGTGGCCTCTTCTCACTCTTCTCGCAAGTAAATTTTATTATCTTTACGCATTTGAATAGGATTAGACGCAAAAAATAAATAAATAAACAAAACCGTAGTGCTGATTAGTTATTTGTTTTCTAAATTAATGCAGGGGAGTTCAGCTTGGGGTACTTCACATTTTGGACAGTGGTGGTTATTGCATGGGGTACAATTGGATCAGCTGTAATAATTGCTTTACCTTTAATTGAAAGCTGGGAAACCATCCAAAGCGTTTGCCTGGGTATGTTCACAAACGACAAGCTCATGGAAAGAGTTGAGGAAATCAATTTAAAGCTGGACACAATCATGCTAGCAGTTCCTGAAGCACAGGAAATTTACTTGCTGGAGAAAGAGAAGGCTAAGAACAAAGAAGCGACAGAGAAACAAGCTTAATGTCGAATGCTGTGCTTTTGCTGGATTGTTCTGTTTCCTTTTATATATATGGATCTAAGCATCTTTGTTGTTTCAAGTGTATAAAATTCATCGGTTATCCATCGTCAGGAACAGGAATTCTGTATTTGCTAAGCCTTAGACATTGGTGATGCACAACTGTTGTGCTATTTCTCTCCTCGGGATTTATTTCACGTCATTAATCTTTAATGAGGTTGAATTCTGTTGCAGATTGACAAATATTGGTTTACATATATTTCCATCCTTTTTTCTTGAGAATTAATGTTTACCGACCATTCACTCACTTCAACTCGGTGACATCCAATTTTATTCCGAAGCATCAGTGTTAGTGTTCTAAGAAAAAAAGAAATAAAGAAAGAATTCATCACTGATAACATCTCGATTCCAAGTATACTACTAAGTATCATGAGTGTCGCCGTTTACCTATCCAGATAGCATTGCTAGCGGTGAATGGCGAAATTTTACTATACCATCACAACCACAATAATCAGAAATCAGAAACTCATTACCCAAAAACCGTAATGGCCTAATAATTTCCACAAAATCTGAAAGCTCATTCACAATTTACTGTGGACACTTAGCAACCAGAGTCACTGCTGCAAAGTTCTATTTTCGGTCGAGTAATAACACATTTTCCCTCTTGAAAGGAGGGAATTGGTTAAATATAGAGCAGGTTTCCAGTTGAAAGGGTTTTCTATTTACATACTATCTACAGATTTAAACATGATTCACGCAGAGACTCTATGACCTTTTGAGCACCTATGGCAAATTTCAAGTGAACTTGCTTTGACATTGTCCAGTCACTGCCGTTCTCAACAGCAACAGACATTGGAGTCTACACCGAAGAAGCGTCAACCTGGTACAAGAACCAATAGGTGACAAACAATTTATGTACAAGCCACCTCCAACAGCATGAAGTATGCCCACAATTTTGGGAAAATAATTAACATAATGAATCCTGAATGAGGATATATATGCAGTCTTTCATTCTCCTAGCGGACACACGTGCAGGCTGTCACCATATTCTTTGATGTTTGTCTGAGTCTGCTTCTAACCTTGAAAATTAAGTCGTGACTTGTCAATATCATTTGCCATCTTTCTTTAACGATAAATTAGCTGCCGTTCTATCTTTCATGGCTTCCTTCTCCAGTTTTTTCTTCTCTGCATCAGCCTGTCTTTCATTTTCCTCCCGAGATTTATTGAACATCTTGACAAAAATGAACAGAACCTGTGTCACTGCAACCATGAAGGATCGTCAATTGGTTACACGTAATGTGATCATGATAAATTTAGGATAAGAAGTCCCCATTTCACAGGGAAGACATTAAACAAATTGTATCATTTACTAGTCACTTTGTACAACACAACAATATATAAAAATACAGTCAATAGCCACATGAATGGTACAACACATGTTGGCAATTCTTTCAAATTAAAAGTACATGGAGTGAACCACATCACAGAAAAACATATCAAACCTTGCTCAAAGGGACATCGAGCTGGATCCTCCCCAAAGTACTGGGACAGGGAATCTGCATTTCTCCCCTGCAAGACAGTATATTCTCAGCATGAAAATCAGCATGAAACTGCTCATTGGCAACTATAAAAGTTGAAACCTTCAAGACTCACCACTTCAGAATACAAAGAGATAAGTGACCTCACTTCAGCTTCAGCAGTATCAAGGAAATTCTTCAGCGCCTGAAAAATAGGAAGTTCGTATATTCACAAATAGCTCCCTGTCACATAATACAAGCTTGCAGAGCAACTTTAGCATGCTGCATAGTATTTTTCACTTACAAGCACCAAAGCCCACATGACTCAAGACAATTTATGCTTGTTTAGGTGTTATATTTATTTTCTTCCATTGGCTGTAACAGGTTTTATTTTAGTTGGCTGAATTGTATTTTATTATTTATTTAAACTAAATTTAATTTTGTAAGTTATCTTCTCTTGGTAGGATTTAGGTTAATTATTAAACATATATTTCTTCCTTATTTAGAGTAAATTTCTACTTTCCCATTTTCTTCAGGACTTGGCCACTGTAAATAGGACACAAGTTTTGTTATTGGGCAGATTTAAATGACTCCGATTGTTGGAATAAATATTATGGATTTCTCCCTCAACCAATTTGTTGCAATTCTCTCTCCTATCTTTCTGTATTTCTTCCCTTTATTTCTATTTTCTCTGCTTTTCTCTCTACCACAATGTCGAAAAATAGGTACTCACTAATGCACCCTGTACTGGGCACCTCTCACTCTCAAAATAAGAAGCCTACTACAACTATACACACCTCAAATATAAGTGCCCACCCATATAATCATGTAACTTATATTTTTGAGAGAGAGAAAGTACCGTGTGATTACTACAAGGTGAAAGAGGACAAACATATATGGGATGTTTATGCTCAGGTCCCTGATATCTTTGACCAATAAACCATAGGTTTCAAGAAATAATCGCCGCAAAGGTTTATTGAAAATAGCCAGGAGATTCCTGGACCAAATTAGCTCGCAATCAACTTGACAATGTTGATTAACAAAATTCAAGAAGATCACTCCACCATCAAGAAAAAAATTTGAGAGCAAAATGATATTTTAACCTTTTTCTTCCAATGAAATTTACTTAAAAAAAGGTAATTCAAATTATGGTGACCAGCCAAACCACCTTTAGTATGACATTGCATGGACAATTAAGATTTGCATGGACCAATACATGATTTTCTTATGCCCTGACATTGTATATTTTTATTTTGTAAATAAACAAATATAAAAAAGAAGACCTCAAGTTTTTTTCAGTACTTGAGACCATTGAGCGATGCCTGTGGATAAACAAAAATTAGCCAGCACCTCATATTTATAGGTCAGATACTTTGTGACTGCTTAATGTTAACAAATAAAAAAAATGTTGAACGCAAGAGATTGTAAGCAGTGTTTGAACAAATCAAACATGTTGTAATCTGAAAGGAAGACATTCTTTCTTGGATAGTATGATTTTTAAATTATTTAGTTTATTTTTTATTATCTATCTATATAGGGAATCCAATCAAGTAAAAGTTCCATTGTCAATTTGTCATAGCTCACCTTTTGGAAGCCCACAGAAACGGCACCATCATTTTCTGAAGCCATTAGTTCTTGCTCAACTTTTTCAAGACCTTTACTTACAGCTTGCATTTCTTCAGCCAGAGTTTTCAATTGAATCTGTCATTCGATATGAAGGTAAAGTTAGTGGAAAAAATCATATGCTGTACTTCAGCGCTACAAACAAGTTTAAATAATAACATATAGATGAAGCACACCTTTGAGGCAGCTTCCAAATGACCAAGATCCTTCCCAAAATCAAGCAAATCCGGCATTTTCTCAGCAAGAAGCTAGTGAAAAGAAATGGACACATGAGAAATTACAAGCAAACCAAAAGAGTCACCAAGCAATAAATATGGCATCATGAAATGAGTACCGAAAAGAACCACCAAATAAATACAACAAAAAGATATGAAATGAAATGAAATGGATAGCTACACAGCACACCAAATAGAAGGCAACATCCCCATGAACCAGAAAAACCACTCGGTGGAAGCTTAATAGTAATACAACACCAGATCCACGAACAACCAAACCAAAAAGGACCATAGACAAACTACTTTTAGGTCCTTGAACCTTGGTAAAAGTTTCAAAATGCAACTAACTCACAATTCAAAGCATTAAACCGAACACTTCAGTTTCGGACCAAATCAAAAGCAGTGCACGCACCTAACCTCCAGAGCACAGAAATGCAAAAAAAATGAAATAAAATAATATTCTCCAAGAAGTTTGGGGAGCAATTATCAGGATAAAAGTCACAAGTAGAGAATGTAATTATCCCAATTAATTGTTAAGCACATTGAAGTGTTGCATAACTTCATCAAATAATATTAATTAATTTAACAATATATTTGCAACTAAATGCAATAAGAGTGATAAAACAAATACAAATACTAATGCATCATGAATTTAGTTACTCATTGCAAAATTATTTGGGCATGGCTACAACAGTTTTTATGTTTGCAAGATATTTAGCATAAGTAAACCTTCTTGTATTCTAGGACTAACTAATTGTGGTAGCATACTCCTAGATCATCCCAAATTCGGCGCGATATAGGGTTTAGGCATAGTCACGCAGACAGAGACTAGTGGTCTAACCATCTCAAGCTCATCTCAAGATGGTTGATCTACCTTATCCAAGGCCTCACACAGACAAAGCATTCCTGGCCAAATCAACCAAAGAACTACAACAGCATGCTTCCTCAATGTTTTAGCCTTCTTTACATTTCCAAACATAAATATATTCTCCATTAACATATCTACAAAAGATCTAGAAGGAACACATCTTACTTTGACTTGCATAAGGTGTCCCACAGAAATGCAAATAT
>JAWDEX010000001.1:8281205-8294204 GCA_035221805.1 Trichilia hirta | reverse complement strand
AATTTTTATAAAAGTGTTTATCAGTGTAAAATTATAAATTAATTTTTTTATAATCATTCAATAATTTAAATAAAATATTTAAATTATTTTTATTTAAGTTTTAAAAATAAAAATAAAATATTTATAAATTTAAATTATAAAATAAAAATAAATTCGTAAATTTTTTAAGTATAAAATAATATAAATTAAAGTATTAAATTTATAAATTAAATTTATAAATTTTTCAAAAAAATTTAATTATTTTAATTTAAGAATCTAATAATAAAATTTAAATTTTATAGGATAAAAATTAAAAACGTATGTAATAAAAATATATATTTTATTTTGAATTTTTTATTATTTTTTGTAAATTATAAAAATATTTATTATAAAAATTTAAATAAATAAATAATATTTTAAAAAGTTAAAAAAAAAAATTATGGTAAATTTTTTGATAAAGGTAAATGCTATTTTAGAAACCATTCTACCAATATGCCATTATGTTCCCTGAAGGCCGAAACCCCCAGTGTCAAGGCGTGCAACAGCACTCTGTCCGCTGTCCCCTGCCACACGACACAAAACAAAAACCACTGCCTTTAAATCCATCCAAACTCTAAAATAAAACTTAAAAATAATTTCTTAAAAGGGAAATATGGAAATCGAAACTTTATGTCACCGATGGCAGAACTGGAACTAAAGCAAGGAGGGGAAGGAGAAGCAAAGCGGCTTCTCTGTTCACACGTAGGAATAAGTTTCTCTCCGTTTCTAGCATTGTTGCCGAAGAACTCAGCGTTTCTGGAATCACAAGTGAAAGAGCTGACATCGAGGCTAATGACAGCGCAGGAACAGCTGAAGCAAATGAAATCAAGAAGGAAAGAGGACTCAAAGGCTAATACGAGAGTGGTTGAAGTCTTCGCTAGCCGCAGGAATGCTTGGCAGGACGGGGAGACAAGGTTGCTTCAACAGATCGATGCTGCAACAGAAGAAATGGCGAATTTGAGATCAAAGGTTGAGGAATTGGAGAGATATAAGTTGGAATCCAGTAAGAAAATTCAAGAATTGGAAGAGATGATTGGGTTTATGAGAGGTTGTGAGTTTGAGGAGGAGGAATTCAGCGAGTGCGAGAGTAGGGAGTTTTGCGCTTTTGGGGACGACGATGGGCAAAATGGGAATTTCGGATTTAGTTCGGAGTTCTTGGCTTCTGCTTCTAAGTTTTGGGCTGAACGAGCTAGTCTCTGGCAGGTTTGAATCTTGTTTATCTTCATAATTTTGTTTGATCTCTTTCTTAATTTAGTTCAAATCGTCTTATACCATAATTTATTGGTCAAAAATCATTGCATTATGCTGGAAAGAAAATGGAAAATGACTTCAAAGCTCGCGCTGAATCGAATTGTCCCTTTCATTTAAGTAGAAAATACGATCATAAACTAAACTTAGTGATAAATTAAAATTTGGTGCCAATTTGTTGTTGCTCACTGTTAAATTTCAACAATTGAATTGTGTGGACCACTGTTATCCTAGCCCAAAGTCTATCTTCTTATATTTGATCCTATTGTTGATCTGGCTGGACCACTGTAGAGTCAACATCGTATTACAAGCAAAGCAAATTATTGAAGAAATTGTACAACTTATCAGTTGATTCTAACCTTAACAAGCCATGCTTTAATGTATTGACAACCTATGAGCTGTTATAAAGTATCACTGTTGAAACGTTTCTTTCTCTTCTTTCTTTATCTTGATTACCATTTGTCTTTTACTTTTTACCCATTTTCTGGGTGTGTATGAAATATTGCATCTTTAAGAATTTGGAATGATCATTGCTGATTTGCATGTTGCGAAAGACTATTGTTGTTGTGCCACTCGAACTTATGCTTGAACAGGATGAAGGGAACTTTTGCGTTCAAACTTTGTTACTCTCCGACAGTGTTTAAGAAGTCACGTGTCTTTCCTTTTATTACATTTCTGGAGGAAAATAATCAATTTTCCTTTATGAGTTACATTTTAGTATATTAAGTTGTCTTACAACTCGAAAAGTTAAGCTAGTAGGCAAGGGCCTAACATTAGTATTTAAAATGGCATGACCGCTTGATTAACCTTTCTGTGCAAGACACAACTTGTTATAATTTGATTAATATAATTCTGGGATTCAAACACATGATCTCTTGATTGACCTGTCGTGATTCTATGTCAAGTAAAAGGTTAAGCTAGTGGTCAATTGAGCTATAACAAGATGACACACGGGCAAAAAAAAGCATCTGGATTGGTCAACGTTATAATAACAAATTTATATTTTTCCTGGAACTGTACTAGCAGTCAGTCGAGTTGTGGTAAAAGTGTTTCCCATTGTTTTTTATCTCAAATGTTTGTTCTTGCAGGATGTACAGGATGAATCTCTTGAATCACTGTACCATATGAAGCATTTTGTTGCAAGGTAAACTTTAATAATATAGATACATATTATTCCCAATGCACAGGTTGTTGAACACTACACCAATGTAAGGTCAACATTTGTTTTCTTTTCAGAAGGGAGTCCGCTTGGAAGGTGGACGGTGTATCAACTGGTTTTTCGTCTAAACTAAAGTTACTTGAACAGGAATTGCTGAATTTGGAAAACATTGGCAAAAGTGATCTGTTAAAATTGCCCTCAGTAATGAGGAAGCAAGCTAAGAGATATCAGGCTCTTGCAGGGAAGATTGATGACCTGTGCAGAAGAATGGTAAAACTTTTCTATCTGTATTTCCATTTTCTGCTGCAACAGTTCTTTGCATTCTCTTTCAACCTTGACTTCTTTTAGGAGCCATGTTCCCTTGCCTGAGCAATATATGAAGATTTTTTTTTTTGCCACAAACAGGTGAACTTGATACATAGTTGCATGGGGAAGTAATTTTTAATCTGTTAAGAGTCAGTAAATTCCTGTTGAAAATGCAACTATTTTTGTAAATATAATGTGTGATGTCCTATCATTTGTTGTGCTAGTAGAATAAGCATCTACCCTGGGGAACATATTAATCCACTACCATATGCAGACAGAAATAGCTGAGTAAATGAACAGAGAGAAAAATACTGAAACTTAATTTAAAATATCTTGCGACCCGTTGGAAAATTGAGAAAGGAGAAAACCGGAGGTTTCAGTGGCAGAGAAGGTGTATTAAAAGGCATTAAAGTACTTTGTATATTTTGGATGATCTTTTTCATTTGATTGTAAGCTGTTATCATATCAATAACATTGGCAAAATGTTAAATGTTTGTCCGCTACTAATAAAATCTGAAGTGCTATTACAGATTTTCTACCACCAAGTCAGAATTTGTCCATGGTATAGAAAGAAAATCTGCCATTGGTGCTCTTAACTATAACAGGATCATTTTGTTATGATGGCTTTGGTAATTCATATACTAGGTCTAATGAAGGGACTGATGACATTATTTTTTAATAGATGGATCGTGTGTTAAATAAATTCCTTTTGGTGTGGTGCATGGAGGAAAATTCGTAATCAAATCCAGATTATGTTTTCTTTCAAAGCACCTTTTTATGTTGATGGTATTCTCAAAGTTTCATTGAGGTCCGAAGCTTTGCATTTCTCAGTTTGAGCTTGAATTAACTCCATTCTGTGTCTCTCTTTCTCTTCTTCATTTTTCCAAATGCTTATATTCATCTGTTTTATTGAACTTGGTAATTAGACACTATACATGGTATGTTGCTCAAGATCTGTTTTCTTCTCTGTTTTATGCAGCAGCATAGTGATCCTTGCAGATCCACACACAGTCCAGAGTTTCGAACACAAGTGCAAAGGGAGTTTTTGCTTGAAGCTTTTTGACTTGAACACCATGCATCAGAAACCGGACAGAAGCTTATGGCACTGCAAACGGTGATTTGGAAAATCTGCAAGACGGTCAATGGACTCCGTTAGAAACAACTTGAAAGAGATCCAAAGAAATTTGGAGATATGGTTGCCAGAATAATTGGAGATCTTGAAGGCATTCTGGCCAGAGATGGTACTTCTCGTGTAAGGGAGCGTTATATTTCTAGACATCCTTTTGTTCATTAGAATTCTGGAATGGTATCCTCAAATCATGGTCTAACAAAATATTATTTGCTCGCACTTCCCTTTAGGGCATAAATGCTTATCTAAACCATAACAAGTTAGCATCAATATGTTAATGATCTATCTTCATAATGGAAGTTACCACACTAGAGTAGCATGAAACAAAGAGAAAAAGAAGAAACTCGTTCCGCTGAAGTGGAGTGCAAGACGAGGTACTATTTGGAAACCTGAACTGAAATGATGTGATGGGGGGTCACTTTTTTGGAAATTAAATGAAAATTGTCACGGGTGGTTATCATAAATAATATTTGCTGTGTAGGTCCTAGCACTTGCATTTGCTTGTCATTAATATAAGTTGTTGAGAGCATTAGTAATTAGGTTGAAGAAGCAGTTGGATTCCAAACGTTAACATTTAAAAATATTTTGTCAGACAGGACAAGTGGCTTTCTTTAGTATTAAAACTATACATGGGACGTCAAATAATAATAGAATAACGAGTGAGTTTTATTAAAGGTCGCGGTTTCTCATCGGTAATACTTGCTTGAGTAGTGAGATTTCCTTATTTCTCATTGTCAATTGCTCAAATCTAACTTTTGACTTCGACTGTCCTTCCCATCTCCACTTTAAAACTCATCTCACTATTGTTTATCAAGGTGTCAACAAGAATTTACAGAGCAACGATAACTTGTTATTTAAAATACACTTGAATTTGTTTTGCCAATTTTCAAATCATTAACAAGAATACAGAAAACTGAGAACCGAGAGGGCTAATGGCACTGCGCCGTATGAAATATTACGATCTTGTAGAAAGCAAGCAAGTAGCTTGGCTTCAATTAGAGTTAACGATAATACTATCAACTTGTCTTTACAATTTTTGAATATCATGTATTTATCTTGATTAATTTTGCTTTCTTAGTTAATTCTTTTATGCTATTAATCTTTTAAATACTAATTTAATTTGTCTTTTCAATTGTGAGTAAACCATACACATAAATTACAGATTAATAAAATCAATGAGTAATAGTATATTACCTTTTATTTGTTAATGTTGCACAATATTTATGGGTTCTATCCTTTGGTAAATTTCATAGCATGAATTTTATGGGGCATACATCCTATTACCATTACTTAAGAAAGATTACCAAAATTAATGATTAAAAGAAAAAAGGATTATCCCAAACTCTATTCAACTTCAGTCCAGGGGCCTGGGCGACTCAAAATCATATTAGCAAGACAGTACCAAATTTAATAATTCCAATGGACTTAGATAGAAGTACACATCTTACATAATTTAAATAGGGATAATACCGATTCAACGGCACCAGTTTGAAAACAGCTTACATTTCTTTTAACTTATTTTTAAGTTCTCAAGCTCGGGAAGCATTAGCAATAAGGGAAATATCAAGCAGAAGCAGTAGCTTCCTCCACCAACTGTTTTACCTTGGTAATGTAGTCATTAGTCGCTTCCTCAGCAGATTTCCCTGCCAACACAAATTTCAATAAGAAGAAGTTGCAACAAATAAAAGAAGCAAATTCTGTTATTTAATTAAAAAGCAACTCTGATTATAAACTTCAAATTCTGATGCTACCTTCAACGGACTTCCATGCATCCCACTTGGCTCTCTCCCTCATGCTCAATATTCCAGGTCTGCCTGCGAAAGCAAGGACAAGGGATGGGTGAAGAACATAAAGGAGAGGATAAACACAAAGTATTTTTTTCAATGCAAAAATAACATTGGAATACTAACTGGTGTTCACTGGTCCAACAGTAGCTTGTTTGTAGAGCCCATAGAGAATCAGCTTGTTTTCGTTTGTTGTGGACTCTGGCAAGGTCTTAGCTTTCTCAGCATATTCATCAAACTCTTCCTACAAGCCATTCAGAGTTTGGCAATCATTTATTAGTCATAAAAAGTAACTGAAAAAACAAAGGAAAGATAGAGAAAAGCAAACCAAATGCTTATCCATAAAGTTCTGAAAAAATGATCACAAATCATCAATGATGGGTAGGTTTTGAAGTCAGAAAAGCCATGGTCCAAAAAATTATTTTTTACAAATCCGAGGTACAATATTACCACCCAAAATCTAACTTATGAATAGATTCACAGAAATCTAGATCCCCAAGATATCCTAATATCTAAACATTGAACTCCCCAAACGGATCGCTAATAACTGTAATTGAGTTATATTTTTCAAAGAATAAGTCTGCATGACAAAGAAGTGATAGTGGTGATTGGTGAGACAACAGAGACAACAAAGATGAGTGAAATTGCAGCTACAAGTACTAAAAAATAAATTTTAACAAAATAAAATATCATGCATGATAGTTCTTCCCCAATTTCTTCATGGACAACACGCGATGTAGAGTCTTAGAACAGATAAAGCTGCTTCCAATTATAATGATGGTAGAATTCATAGATGATGGTGGATCCAAGACGCATACTCAAACCATTCAAAATTTTTGTTTAAAAAAAAGAAGTCCCAGCTCAGATTACATCTAGCTTAAAAGGAAAGCGGCACATGAAAGAAGAATTTTAAAGACTCGAAGTCCCCCCAATTGAAAACCGGAACTAAATATAGAAACAGATCTGACGAAACAAAATAATAAAACCTAAGCAAATTAGATTGCTATGACAGAGTCAGCATGCAAATAATGATCAATCAAACAGAAGTAAACCACTACAGATCTGATTCCTGAACGGAAGACCTAATGAAATATCTACAAAACAGTCAGTTAATTTTAAAAAATTTCGAAGAAAATAATCAGACCTTCAAGCCCATTTTGTTTTGTTCTTCTCTTCTCCTCCCTCGTAGAGTTGCCTAGAGCTTAACGTTTATAAATTTGTTCTCGCTTGTTTTGAGGGGAGGGGAGGGGGGGTATTGTACACGCAATAAAGAATGCATTCGTTCTGAGCTGTCAGCCGTGAGCTGTGATGTTGTTCATGTGGCTTGAAATTGCGTTATGGACCTGGTTTTCTGTTCTTTGATAATGGGCTTGGAACACTGTCCTTAGTCATCATCTTTAAATATCACATAGACACATTGATACATAATTATTTAAAAAAAAAAAATGTTATAAATATTAACTCAAAAAATAATAAATTAAAAATATAAATATAAATATAAATATAAATTTTTAATTTCTCACTTCTAACAGAGTAAATAAAAAAAATTATATTTATTAGAAAAAAATTAGTATTTGTAAACAACTATTCCAATCACTCTCACTTTACTATATTATAAAAGTAAAAAAATAGTAAAAAAAGAGAGAAATTCAATAAAATCATTTTAATTTAATCAAAGACAATCCATTCTATTTCACCTAAAAAATAAGACACCTAATATTTTAAAAGTCAAAACTTACTTATATTAAAAATAGAGAAAAGTGTAGTTATAATACTTCTTCTCAGATTTTATCATTTTTAATTAATTTTATATGTACTTTATATTACTTTTTTAAAAATTTTACTAGTAAAAATTCAATAAAATAGAAAATTGATTGAAAGAAAATGGAGTACAGTGCACATATGACTCTTACTAATAAAAACCTTTTTCTCAAAATAATATATATTAATCTATTAACTTGTGAATGTGATATATATCAATATTATACACTACTTTCTCAAAAGTTAATATATGTAAAATTTTAGTAAAATAATCAGTAATATTATTAAAAGAGCGAATCTGTGTGACATCAATCTAATAAATATAATAAAGTTTGTGAGTATAAAAAAATTTATGTAAAATATACACATTATATCACCTTTGATATATCCTCCTCGAACTTGAACAATATAAGGAGTATTATCTTCATAAATTACAATTGAATTCTCTAAAGTACAAGAAAAATTGCATATATTCTAAATATAATGTATAACAAAACGTAACTATATATATTCACGACTAGCTTCATATATAAGAATAATCTTAAAATGATTAAAAGATGTGACAATAAGAGTTTGCTTCATAAATTATAAGAAAATTATTGTATTATTATAAGTAAATACATATCTCATTTGTGATCGATTATTGTGAATATCAAAAAGATACCAGCATCTGAATTACCAACTAAATCTAAATTTCTTATTGGTTCATTAGAATAAAACAATCTCAAATTTATTATTTTGCAAAAAGAATGCGATACATACTTGATACCATTTTAATGTCTCCTAGTAGATCTAGAACTAAATCTAACTAATAAATTTACAATAAATGCTGTGTTTAGTATGATACATTGTACCAGATATAAAAAAATATAAATAGCATTAAGATATAGTATTTTTGAACTAAGTATCTTTTCGTCATCTTCTTTAGAACGAAATAAATCCCTTCTAGAATTAAAAGAACGAACAATTATTAGAGTACTCAACGGATAAGATTTATTTATATTGAACTATTTTTAAATTTTTTTAATATATGCAGATTGATGGACAAACATTCTATTAGATTTACGCTTGATTTGTCTGAGACAATATCTGATTTTTTAAAAAATTTTATTTTAAATATTATTTTTAAGTATTCAGTAACTTTTAGAATCTCTTTAAGAATTTTAATTATATTTATGTCAGCTATATATACTGTTACACTGACAAATTCATATTCCGATTTTTTTATAAATACATATGAGCATATATGATTATTAATATATCCTTTTTTTATTAAATAATTGCTCAAGCAATTATACCACATATACCCATACTATTTTAATACATATAAGAATCTTTGCAATTTGATTGAATACAAACTACGATATTTTGATTTATATACTTAAGAAATGTTAAATCCTTCAAGGATTTTTATATAAATATCTATATTAAGTAATTCATATAAAAAAGCAGTCATTATATCTTATGACACATATCAAATCTTTTAAAAATTGTCAAACTGATTAAAAATTAAAACGTAATGATATCTATTACAAAAGAATATATTTTACCAAAATTAATACTAAATTTTTGAGAGAAACCTTGAGTAATGAATTGTGACTTATATCTTACGACTTCGTTATTTTTATTATATTGTTATACAAATATTCATTTATATTTAATAGGTTTGACATCTTTAGGTATTTACACTATAAGTCCAAATACTTATTGTTTAGTAAGAGAAAGTAATTTTATTTGAATTACTTCTTTTCATTAAGGCTAATCATACTTTTTTTCTATATTTTTTTTTAATAATTTGTGATATATAATCATCTTTTATAATCCCAGTAGTCACTAAAAAAGAAAATACGCTATTGATAACTATATTTTTACGATCTCACATGATATACATATAAATATAATTTATATATTTTTCTTTATTTTCTAATTCTTATGTCACTTCAGGATCATTTGTCTTTTTAGGGACATATATTTTTTTAAATACATTTGTTTCTTTGGAAATAATCACATGTGCCTCTTCAAAGATAATTTACTATTTAAGAATTTTTTTTCTCTTTAAAAATAATTGGCTCTTCTAGAATAGTGAGTATAACAATAATATTTTTAGTTACTTAATTTTTTTTTTCATAAAATTATATTTATTGAACCAAGTAGTCTTAGCATGTAATAGATGATTCATTTGTTATTGGTTGTTCTTTATGAATAATCATCCGAGCTAGTTCATTGACAATTGAGATATATGATTTGGTCACTTGTGATATATTATTAAATGCATCTGATAATTGATTTGCAATTTATTAAAATTACATAATTTTTTGCACTTTATTTTTATATTAACTAATGTGAGGACTAAAATGAGATAATATAATTATATTTCAAAAATGTTCAGGTCTAATTTTAGTAAACGTTTTCATAATTTTAGTAGTCACTAATTAAGAAAATACGTTATCAATGACTATATTATTATAATTTCACATAATATGCGTATAAGTATAATTTGTAAACTTTTCATCATTTTTTAATTATTGTGCCTTTTTAGGGACTTATGTCATTTTAAGGATACTTGTCTTTTTAAGGACGCATATCTTTTTAATTACATTTGTTGCTTTAGGGATTTTTACAAGTGGTTCTTTAGAGACAATTAATTGTTTAGGAAAATCTATCTCTTTAGGCACAATTAGCTTTTCTGGAGCAATGAGTATAGTACTAGCACTTTTAATTGCGATTTTTTCTTTTTCGTGGAACTATATCGTTTAAATCAAGTGGTCTCATATGCTTCTAGCATGTAATATATGATTTATTTGCTATTAGTTGTTCTTTAGGAATAATCATCCAAGCTGGTGTATTAATAATTAGTATATATAATTTGTTCACTCGTGATCTATTATTAAATGCATCTACTAATTGATTTACAATTTATTAAAGGTGTATAATCGTTTACACTTTATTTGTGTATTAACTAGTGTGAGAATTAAAATGAAATAAAATAATTGTATTTTAAAAAATTTCAAGCCTAACCTTAAGAGACTTTTTTTTCTCCTAATGGTGAAGAAATTATCTCTTTAAATTAATAATCCATAAACTGTATGGTAAATAAATCATCTATTAAAGGTTTAAGAAATCTAATAATAGAAGGTGAGTTAAAACTAAACAAATTCTCAATCAATGTTGAAGCCCTATTTTAGTATACTGTAAAGGTGCTATAGGAGCATAAACAGTACAACTAAAAATACGTAAATGTTATATATCATATTGATGACTAGTTACAAGTTATATAATAAAGAATATTAATGATAAGATTGATGACTAGTTACAAGTTATAATAAAAAATATTAATGATAAGCAATAAGTTTAAGATGAATTAATGATGCAGCATATAAAATAGCATATCCTTTTGTAAAAATTATAATTAAGAATGTAATAAAAAAGTTCGAATAGTTATTTGAATTCGCTTAGTAAGAGATTCAGTTAATTTATTTTGTGTATAAATATTTGGGACAGAATGTTCATATCAATGCTTACTAATCTACAATAGTTATTAAATATCTTAGAGGTAAATTCACCAATATTATCCAGACGTATAAACTTAATTAAATGATCAAAAAATTGTGCTTTTAACTTGATAATATGTGCAAAGAAAATATAATTTATATATAAATAATAGCCAAACATATGAACATCGATCGGATGCATTAATTAATACCATAAAATAGTGAAATGGCTTGCTAAATAGGTATATTGACCCACAATATCTCCATAAATTTTTTGTAAAAATAATAAAGATTCAAAATTAATTTTAGAGCAAAATAGTCTAACTACTAGTTTTTCTTATAAACAAATGTCACAAATATTTTTATTAGACAAAAGAATCTTTTAATTTTTTAATAGATGTCCATGAAAATTTTCAACAATTTTATATGTCATTATTAATCTTAGATAATCTAACACGTCATGTTATAACATAAATAATTTTGGATCATTGAACTTTTAATTCATTATAGTATAGCTTTCAATTGAATTTATGATTGCATATTGCAACCTAGATAAAAGTTAGAATCTTTTTAATATGCATTTTTTACTGAGACATTAGAAGTAATACAATGATATTCAATATTATTTTTATTTAAACTCTCAATAAGATACCTATTTTTATAAATATCTTTAAAATTAAATAGATTTCTTTCAGATCTGTACAAGTACAAAGTATTTTGAACATAGTATAATTTTACTTAGTAATAAAACTATAACTCTTCTAGAGCCTTTGATTAAATTTGTAGGATTTGATATAATATTTATCTTTATTTTAGTATTTATTAATTCTGAAAAATATTTTTTATCTATCAAGATAGTGTGCGAATATGTACTATTTGCTAGGCATATATCCATATCTTTCTTTTCTAAGAGAGATAATACATTAAAACTGATTTCTTTTTATTAAACATAAAAGATTCATATATTAGACAAAAAGATATATATTAAAATAAAAAATATAAAAGTAATTAATAAAATAATATAAAAGTACATAAATAAAAAATTCAGTTAACCTTTAATTGGTGTGAATATTTTTATTACTAATTAAATACTTAATATTCTCGTCTTTTTCTTTAAAAAAGTCGGAGAAAGTAAGATGAATAAGATCTTTAGGATCATTAAAAATTTTTTAGGGTTTATTATTAAAATATTGTCTTTTACAAACATTTTACTTTTGATAGTTGTATTTGTTCTATCATTTTAAAGATTTTTTACTACCGTAAGGTGATAACCATTCCCTTTTTTTGTGATGTCTGCTACGTCCATAATTATTATTAGTATTCACATTTACTTTTGATAACATAAATCTAATTGAACATTTATATAATTTTTTAATAAAAAATTATTATTCTTCTAATAAAAGATAAGATAAATTTATGATTTAGTAAATATTATCTGATTCAATACTTTAGGACCTCACAATTTTGCATTTAAGACTTTAAATTTAAAACATATCTTTTGCTTTTAATAAAAAAAATATTCTTTTAGTGATTAAACTTTAATTTAAATTTTTTTATAGTTGAGATTTCAGGCTCTCATATAAGTGATGGTATAAGAAAATCATGAGTTTTAATTAATCCTGCAAAGATGATAAATATTTTAATTTAATGATATTCTTAAGTCTTAGGGCCTATATATGCATTTTTGTATCCATGACTTAACAAAGATAGTTATTGCAAGGGACATCAAAAGCGAAAATTTTTAATACTTATCATTTTAGTATATTTATTAGAATTAAAGAGAAAATCAATGGCATAAAAATAAATTATATCACATAAGGAATAAAAATATAATAACTTTCATATATATAGTTGAAACTTCATGTCTGCACATTGTTAGAATTTTAGGTCCACACATATAATTCTTGATAGATTTAAAATTCAGGTTTTAATATACTAATTATTATACAAAACTTCAGATTCTGATTATATTAAAAAGATTCAAATTTTATATTTTAATTTATTTTTAAAACTTCAAGTCCTGATTAATTATATCAAAACTTCGAGTTTAATATATAATAAAAAAATAACAAAAATAAATATAATACTATTTAAATTATATAT
>JAWDEX010000001.1:8237726-8248084 GCA_035221805.1 Trichilia hirta | reverse complement strand
TTCTTTATATTATTATTTAAATTTAAACTTTATGAATATTTACTATTTATATACTTGTTATTTAATTTATATTTAATTTTTTATTGTATTCAGGACATTTTATTGTTAATAAAGACTGAAAAAAATTAATCAAGACGGCGGAATATTTTTAATATTCTCCCCTCTCTTAGTTAAAATTTTCAATTACAAAAAAGTTAAGACCAAAAAATATTTTTAATATTCTCCCTTCTCTTAATAAAATGGTAAAAGAATAAGAATAAAGTAAAATTGAAAGGAAAGAAAAAAAAATTAACTAAGACGACGGAATATTTTTAATATTCTCCCTTCTCTTAATAAAAACTGTAAATAAAGATAAATTTTAAAAAATAAGATTTAAGATCAATATTTTTTTGTAACTATTTTTACGAAAATTATAGGATGCCTAATACCTTCGTTACACTTAATCGACCCCCCGAACTTGAAATCTAATTATTTTTTTAAATAATCGATCCCACCATTATTTGGATAGATAGAAACTTTATTTTTACATTCAAATTTTAGACAATGTTAACAGTGAAGGTTCTATGGCCTAAATCATGCTTGAAATGTAAGTTTTTGATATAAAAATCCTAGGCTAATTCCATGAAAATCAATGGAAATGATAACAAATTACCATAGGATTGTTGGAAGACTTGATGAGTGCTTTCTTTTAGATGAAGAACAAGCTCAAAGCATGAGCTCTCTCCACTTGATACCATCCTCTTTGCTTCTTCTAAGTCTTGGACGAAATTCCTTTGAGAGAGATATAAAAAATTAACATTTTCCATTCAAAAATTAATTAAAATGAAAAATATCCACCCTTTGATATTTTTCATTTCTTTTTCAATTATTTTAATGTCATATTTATCTAATAAATATGATATAATAATTGGCAATAATGTGATACAACCATGTCCAAGATACATGAAAAAAATCAAGTCAAACTTGAGCAATGAACAATTAACCAAGTATATTAAATTTAACAAATTAAAAGTTTACATTTGGATTAATATTAACCATTAATATTAAAACATAATTTGTTAAAAATTTAACAATTAAATTAATTAGAAAATGGCCATATTAATCAACAAATTAATTAATATGATGGATTTAAATAAATTCCATAAATATGGTACAATTACCATATTGCCTTTGGCCAAATATATATATAAGGGTAACTTTGTCATTTCTATCCAAATTAAACACTTTAATTTAGATTTTATTCTTTTTATATTAAAATCATATTTTAATATATTTGATAATCAAAATTATCAACTTTAAATATGTAAGTTACAATAAATTACAAACATGTATCACGTTAGGGGTAAAATGGTAATTTTGTACTAAATAAAACCATTTCATTTATTTTTCACCATTTTGTCTTAAAATCATATTTTAACATATTTGATAATTAAAATTATCAAATTTAACAAGTTATTTACATTAAATAATTTTATGATATCAATATATCAATGCTTTAACACTTTAGAGAATCGTTAATACGTATAACCATTATACATATCAGTTTCGTCCTATTTCTATATTATCATGAGAGTGCTAGCCCTCTCCTGATAATATTTTATCTCTCTCTCATGTAAAAAAGTGTTAGAGGATTTTGGTGAATCATGAAGGTTTACCATAACTTAACCGTGAACCTATATCGAACACTTCAACTCTAAATATTTCAGTTACTTAACAACTACAGTTAGTATCTAGCAATGCGCTATAGTTCCTAAGTCACGATGAAAAAATATCTTCATCAAATCTTTCCTTGATTGTATGTAATGTGTGAGTAATATCCTTCCGTCATCATATCCTTATCGAGATAGGGGTTCGTGGAATGTTAAAACCTTAATCTCGATTCTCATTCAAATCATCAATCATATGTCGATATTATGCTATGGCCACAGACTTATAATAAAGACATCATATCAATATTCAATTAGGAACTTGACTTAAACTAAGGCAACAGAAATTCTCAGCCCAATATGTCAACCCAACGAATTCCATCTTGACTGTCAACCAAATACCTATACAAGCAAAACATACCCAAACCAACTTCTTGCACAAGGCATGATTAGCCCTAAACGTATATACCATATGAAATATATCCATTCATATAGAGTCCAATTCTAGACATCTTAGGTCAAAGGATTACGTCGCACACTATTATAATCAATTAATAAATTATTGACTCCATGTATACCATGTGATTTATTGATGTTCAGTCCTATTCGATAAATAGTTTACTAACTATAAATTCATACTAATATTCTTATGACAATACACATATTGTTAGTTTACATATATTACCAAATAATATCATCAGGCGGCATCTAGTATGCCTACTTTGTGATAAAGTTACCCATTCAACACCACATACGTAGGGAACATATTTGATAGTTTATTTAAGAATTTAAATATAATTATCTGGACAATTTACATACATTCATTATTCATTTGCATGAAAAATAAAGAAAGCAGCTAATGTATATAAATAAAGAACTATTTCTTTCATTAATAAATAAAAATTTATACAAGATCATAAACCCTGAAATCGACAACACGAATGATTTTAGGACATACTCTAACAGTTGTAAACAGTATTTATAGTGTCAATTGAACGATTTTTGATTCATTTAAACAAATTTTTGTAGATTTTTTGGCAAAATACTTATTTGAATTTGGCTAAATAAATCCTTTAATTCAGTTAAACAAATACCTATAAATTTTAAATCTAGTTTCTATTTTCTATTTTTAACATTCATATTTTCAATTCTAACTAGATAATAGTCATTTTTCTTATTTTATAAAGTGAGGATATAAACCAAAACATCTTGCTTCATATTCTTTAAGTCTCACTTTACAAATTCTCAAAAATCATAAATCATAAAATTTAGCACTTCATTTGTTTTAATCTCTTTATAAGAAAATTTTGTAAAGTGTATTTCATTATTTTATTTTTACTATTTTAACTATAAAACAGTGAATTCTTTCACTTAGGTTGAAGAATTAAATAACTTAAATAGAATTACTTGTAAAGATTTGAAGATAATTCCCTAAAATTTTTGGTTGTAAAAACTTAGAGAGTAACTCATAAAATCTCTAGTTATAATAAGAAGCCTTTGATTTAGAAGGTTCAGACTAGTGAAAATTTTCAAGTGAGGTTTAAAAAAGTGGATATAAGCGAGGTTAGATAAACCACTATAAAGCTCTTATGTTAACTCTCTCTCTTCTTATACTTTTCTTAATTTATAAGTGCTTATTTGAGTATAATTATGTTATTGTAATTCATTATCTTGTGAAAATTGGTTAGCATAACTCCTCAAGATTGAATTAATTTATTTGTGTTAAATTGAACACTTGAAATTGTTGAAAAATATTTACTGGTTGCATTAAAAATTTTAAAAATCTAATTCACCCTTTTCTTGAATTGCTTATCAGAATTTTATAATTATCTTTTCAATTAATGATATTATTTATTTTAAATGATATGATGTGCGGCCTAATATTCATTAAACACATAATAAATTTCAATAACAACATTTCATTATTCAATTGATAAATTTTATATTATTTGAGATATAATTTTAAATATTTAAGGTTTAATTATTACAAGTAATTTATAATTTTTTTAATAAATGGTAATTTTTATCTTTTTTTTAATTATTAACTACTCTAACTTATTATTTAATCAACAAATATTATATTGTTTGAAATGAAAAAATTAAGAAAAATATTTGACATGTGTAGTATTACCCTTTTTATAATTTGGTCCATATGATAAATTTTAAACATTATCATTTTTTAAAATAATTTATTGAAAATATAAACACCTCATGAAATATATTCAATAACTTTTTGTATCTATCTCAATTATCAGTAATTCACTCTCATATTAAAATAATTTAAATAAGAGTAATAATATTCATCTCAAAAACTTATATCAAAATTGCATTCCAAATAATATAGTATATAATTATTAAATTGAATAGTTAAAAACAATAATAAATAATCACAAAAGTTATAAAAATTTACCGTTTAATATTTAAAATGCATTTTTAAAATAAATAACATTAGTCTTTAAATCATTAGGCCATCTTTTAATCACAATTCATTAGAAAAATAAAAGAGTATTAAAAATATAATTAATTGTAACCACTTGTTCAACCCTTTCTTTTTTAGATAACCAGCCGTTCAATTGAAGTACCCATTCATTCTTTTAGTGCGTAGTGAATTTATCGTGCTTGGAAAGTCCAATATGAAAAATATTATGATATCGCCTTTTATTTGTCGTGAATAAATCGAGTGAACATGGCGTATGGGTGTAGGGTTGTCAGTTGTGGGGTATTCGTTGAATGTTACCACCGAGGGAAGGGCGCGTGTGAAGTGGAAAAGATTATTTTGTCTTTAGTGGGAATCAGTTGAACGGACGAAAGGCCTTAAAACTTCTGGCCCATTGCTGTCACGTGTGGTCCATGATGCTCGCGGTGCTGCCATACCAAAACCCAGAGACCAAACCAACCTTTTGTAAGTGGGAAGGAAATTATTGAAGAGACATAACGCAACGCTAGGCACAAAATCAACCATAGAAATGACAGATAGCAAACTAACGTTTTAGAATTAAAGACACGAAAACCTAATTTAACCTACGATTCTCCCAATAACCCATTAGCCATTCTCAATCACGTCTTTGTCAGGTGCTCTTGAATGAAAAACTTTGAATTTAATTCCTTTTCATTTATGATGAGACAGGGACGGTGGAGTGGATTCTCTCAACTTGGCTTTCCAGATAACACATGTTTGTCCTTGGTTGCAAATTTCGTCCCTACATTTATTAATCCGTGTTTTAAAGGCCATCAATTGACCAATCCTTTGTTCCACGCTCAACTTTTACCATTTATTAATTCAACTGGGCAACTCCCCGTAGCCCCTTGAAAAATACATAGGTACATGTTTGTAGTGAAAAACGGATGGGCTGATTTAAAATCACATTAAAAAAAGAAAGGTTGGCCCACATTTCCCATATGATTTTTTTTTTTTTCTGAAATATTTTGAAATGATAGAATAATATTTTAACCCTTAAGAAAAAAAAATATATATTATTATATCGAGTTTTAGATATTTGTCTAAATTTATTATGTAATTAAAATAAATTAATACTACATTTTTATCTCAATTTTTTATCTTGTTGTGATGTGATATTTATGAATAAAAATATTTTTTTTTTGCAATTTTAATATTATTTATTACATAATTTTCAGAACTCATTTTAAGATTAATACCTCATTTAGAACAAAAATTTTATTACATAAGGTGTTGCGCATCTCTCCAACTATATCTTTAAGTTCTTATTATTTTCCTATGATTCTTAATTATTCATTATATTTTTAAAAGCTTTAATACTAAATGCATTGCAATAAAAAAAATGAAAAATAGTATGTTACGACTGTATGCACTGTAGCCCTTACAGAAATATATATATATATATATGAAGAATAATACTCCCATAGCATCGTAGCTAATATTGCATATGATGTGTTTCTGCTAGTCGTATTCCAAATGAATGCAGGAAAGGAAGGACACCAGCCAAAGCGATCATATAAATAAAAACTAAATACGACTTTCATCTCATGTCTAAATGATGCCGTTTTTTTGCATCTTCCACACATTAAACCTTAAAAAAATGTAGATTCTGCTCGGGTTTGTGACAGAAACAAGAATCAAGAATGCTAATATCATCTGCATAGCAATCACAGTGGGGGAGCGAGGAGACTCGGGATTTGATTGTAATTCATGGAGAATTGGCGAGGCATTTCATAGGAATCAAACGCAATTAAATGATTTGGAAAGTTTGAGTGTTAAATTAAGGGAGAAAGGCTATTCAAGAACACCCGAAAATGTAAACGCAAGTGGAAAAACCTCGCTAATCGCAACAAGGTAAACATAATCACACCTTTCTTTTTCATTATTTTTTTTTATATTGATTTTATGCTTTCAATGATTTTAAAATGATGGGAATGGATTTGGTGACAGGGGAAGGAGACATCTGATCCAGAGAGTGGAAGGCAATGTCCATTCTTTGATGAATTGCATGCAGTATTCACTGAGACAGCAGAGAATATGCAGAAATTACTTACTGAATCTGAGGCCGGTTCTTCGCAAGCGAGGGAAAGGTATATAAGAAACTGAATGCAGATGAATTGTCTGATGAAGAAGAGGAAGAAGATGATAATGAACAAAGTGAGGAGCAGGAGAAGCATGTTAGAGGAAATTCTCGGAAGAGGAAGATTGAAAGAAGTGTTTCAGACAAGTCTTCAAGAGCAACCATTGGTACTGCTAGTATTGAGGAAATCTTTAAGTCGTTCTTTGAGCAGCAACAGAGGATGGAAATGGAGTGGAAGGAAATGATGGATGGGCGTGCTCAGGAGCGGCAATAGTTTGAGGAATGGCGGCAGAGAATGGAAAGTCTTGAGAAAGACAGGTTAATTGCTGAACAGTCTTGGAGTGATAGAGATGAACAAAGGAGGATCAGAGAAGAAAGCAGAGCTGAGAGGAGGGATGCCCTCTTGACCACCCTCCGGACCAAACCCTTCAATTAAAATGCTGTTTGAGGTAAACGAATTATTCTTTAAGGGAAGTAGAGATAGGTACAAAAGTCTGTATTTTTAGCGTCTGCGTTGTCGAAGTGAAGCAAAAACAGAGTCACAGACGTTCATTAAACTTTTAATAGATTCTTTTGCGATGAAGACGAGAAATTTTCGTTTTATTGCATGTAGACAGTAAAATGAGTTAACGTTCTTAATATTTTTCTTTCAGGACAACACAACTTAGTTGTTATGGTCGTAATTGTGAATCTAAAGAAATTCCAGATTGATAATGAACTTTGGCTTGGTTGTCAAGGGTTTGTGGTGTATTCATTCTATAGGCAAGTAATGTGAAATTTAAAATATTTCATTTTTCACAGTTTACGGCATCTTAACTATTTGATGTCGATGTGTAATGAAATGACATATCACTCAAAATTTTTAGCCCAATTATGAGTATATATCATACACTTAACATTCGGCGGGTGACTTTATTAACACTTAATCCAGATTATGACTTTGTGTGGCATAAATTCCTTGACACATGGCGTTGGGATGGTTTCTGGTGGAATGTCGCAAAATTTGTAATCTACCGATCGACTTTGATTCAACTTGTATGAATACTAGATGAGATGAAAATAAAATTGTAATTGATATGTTGATCCAAATGAGATGAGCTTGTTGGGATACACGCATCAAGTTGGAAATCTGTATGAAATTATCCAGAAAGAATTTTGAGTTAGATTCGTTACGGAGATGGAGCAAAAAATGTACCGCGTCTTTTAACTTTGTGTATGAACAAATAGAATAAACACAAAGCACGCTGCCATCCAATAGAGTTTCCATAGCATGATGTGCTATCAACACACCAGACCGACAATTGCATAGAATGCTGCACTGAAGGTATCGTTTGGAATTGCATACAACAATAGACCACTGGTTTGTTGTTTTCTGCAGATCCTAATTGCCCTGCAAAGAGTGCAGTCAGTGGAAGCAGGACACCCTGCACTGACCAATGAGTTATAATAAATAGACCTTTTTTCCCTCGGCGGTCAACAGATGAACCTTGAAACCCAGCCAGGAGCTCTTTGTCAAGGAGCAACACCTGAACTGTAGTCAGGTCAATTTTGCATTTCTCTTATACATCTGGTTACACAATATAACAAAAAAACTTGAAAAAAATAACTAACAAGAATAACATAAGCACGTACACCAGCAGAAAAGCAAATGTTGGGAAGGGTACTAGCATATCTTCATCCTCCAGTCATACCAAGGTTCATCGTCTAAATAATATCAAAAAAATAAATTTGCTTATTTAGATAACATAATCGTCAACGCACAATACAAATCCAGAAAACAAAGTGGGAAGCTCTTCCTTTTATTTTTTCCTTTTTACCCTTTTGCATATTTTACATTAACAGGAAATTAATCAATTTGATTCAGGAGGCTTTTCTTTTGGATGTTTGGAGGAATAATGATCACCAAGTTGATTTTGATTTGCTAGTTGTGCCTGAAACAGCAAACCTCAAGTTTAGAATGCTGCAGAAGGTATTAAAATTGTTACAGCAAAGCTACGTACAAGGTACTGATTGAAATATCAGCAAATGAGGATCATACCATCCAATTGCAAGCAGATTGTCTTATAAATGACATAGACATGGATCATAACAGCAAATTAATTGAAACATATGAAATGCAGCACAAAAAGAGCAATAGTTGTGCTGAAGCAACTTCTCACACAGAAAAGGACAATAACAATATTGCTAGTGAAATGTGTGCTAAAACTGACAGGGAAAACAAAATGTTTTTTGAATTTCCAAAGCTTGAACTCTGAGTGCAGTTATTGCCAACTCAGCATGTGATTCTGAATTCAATGAATGCATCTCAACTAGACTACTTTATAAAGTTAAAGGTATGATGCACATACACAAGACACAGTTCTCTGAAGATGACGTCACCAATGATAACCATCAAGTGGATTCTGTTTTAAGGATAACATCACCTAAATAGTGTAGTACGATTGAAAACCTTATTTGCAAGTTCCTCCTCTTAACCATTAAAGAACATTCTGTCCTGCTACTAGGCATGTTTCTGATCATATACAAAGATGGTTACAAAAGTGACTTGCTTTAAGTACTGAAATTTAGATAGATATTATAATCAACATTTTGAAGTGTACCACTGTGGACAGATGAAAAGGCGGCCACCACACTGAAGTCAGCTAGCCAAAATGTATCACTCTCAAAACCAACAAACTACTTGAATCTAACTAAATTAAGTGCTCATTAAAGTCATTAGAGAAAATCAACAGCTTGCAGAGAGCATCTATTTTGACTCCCCATAATACAGTTTATTATCTAATTTGAAGTTTCCATATTTTTACGGAATTCAAGGTACGCTGGTAATTCTATACTTGCCAGAACAAGCAGCACTAGCAAAATACGAGTCCTATTGAGGTTGCTTCAACATAAGGTTTCGAAGTTTGATGATTTGATTGTTATAATGAGACTTTGTTGACTCAGCATGATAAACCTAGTACACAGATCTAACATATTGTTAATTAATATGTTGGGATTCAGATGGTGTTCTCTCATATCATTTATACTGTCTATTAGTTTCCAAATCTCGAACAAATCTGTATGTTATTCTTCAAGTTTCAACAAAATCCATGCTTGACCAAAATTTTGTCTGATAAAAACATAACAAAAGATATTACTGTGCCATTTTAACTAAGATTCAACCCACAGAAAAGCAAAGACAATATAATGAATTAAATATAACAAAATATTTCAGTACTTAAACCACCCAAAGTTAAAATGTAATTAAGACTGCTTTCTTTGAACAAATAGGGATGAAGGATTTCACCTCTAATGTGTGCTGACTAACAAATCACCATATCAATGAGCATAAGTTGTTCTTGAAAAAAAATTATTCAATTAAACCTATAAACTGTAATGTCATGACCATCAAGAATTTGAAGTGCAAAAGCCAAACTTGGCAGAGCTTTTGTTCAAACAATGTCTGTTACTTCAACTGTTCAAATTCAGCTTAAAATAGACTAAAGCCATGAAGTTTATTCAAGCTTGCATAAGAAAACAAGGAATTTTCAGCCTCAAGTTGCTCTTGTTGATGATCTGAGCTCAATTTTGAACCCATTCATGAGTTCAAGCTTGATGATAAAATCAAGTCCCTCAATGCAGCGCTTGATTTTGTTTTGCGACATTGTACAAATAATAATAAAAATTATGAGAACATGAACTACAGGAAATGACATTTAAGATCTTTTTTGAAAAAAAAAATATTCAAACAGAAATAGTGATTAGACATTAAATGCACTTGAGCTTCTTTTACCCTACATAAGTTATCGGCAGGTCTCAAAATATCATCATTTTCCTGTACCCACTCTGATTTAATGATAGATTAAAATTCTAAATATACATGAATAAAATTATAGTTTTTTAAAAATAAATAAATATTTAATATAAAATGCACCTTTTTACTATAGGATGATAGCATCCACTCGTGTACCTTGATCATAAAAATAGATATGGTGAATCTAAAGTTATTTAAGTCAACGAACATCGCTCTTGATAGTCAATTGATTTTGTCTCGACAACTGGATCTTTTTTATAATATCCAGGTAATGATAACCTAGTGAGTGTGAGAGAGAAAGGGAGGGCGAAGATGGAGTATAGACAGGTGAGAGTGGGGATGAAGGTAGGGTACAGACTAGTGGGGGTAAAGGGAGGCAAT
>JAWDEX010000001.1:8226196-8237626 GCA_035221805.1 Trichilia hirta | reverse complement strand
AAATGTTAATAGAATTATGTTGTATTTTTATAATTATTCTATTATATCTTAAATTAGAAGTTTTGATATAATTAATTGAAACATAAAGTTCTGAAAATAAAATTGTACTTGAAGTTATGAATATTAATTATAAATTTGAATATAAAATTTAAAATATGCTAAACCTAAAATTTTGATGTGATTAAAGTCAAAGTTTTACTTAATAATTATTAGATTAAAATTTGAAGCTTAAGTTTATAAAACATTATATGTGTAAATCCAAAATTTTCAAATATATACATGAATGTTTTGATAATTTTATATTTTTTTATGTGATATACATTTTGTTATTATGAAAATAATTTTTTTATTTTTAATAGATAAATTAAAATATAATCCTAAATATCTGAAAATTCTTGCTCATGATGCTCTAAATGCAAATATTTTTCTTGAATTTTTTATGTAAGAACGCATTTCTAGACCATGAAATTAGAAGACACAATAAAAAAAAATATTGATTATTCTTGTCGGGTTGATAAAATATCAAAGGTTTTCAAATTCGTTGCGTGTATAAGAGTTTAAAAGCTTAATATTTAATAGTTGAGGATCCACTAGATTTGTGAGAGAATTTACAAAAGAAATTTGATAATCGTATGAATCTTTTTTTCCTAAAGACAAAAAATAGGTGGGTAAACCTAAAATTATAGAATTACAAAACTATCGTTAAATACAATTTGGCTCTCTTTTTAATTGTTTCATTGCTTAAATTGTTTGGCGAATAGGCATTCAAATACACGATGTTTAAAAAAACACCCATCCTTTCTTATGCAAGTAGTATAGTTTTGTAAGAATAATACCAAAAGTATAACCTTTAAAAATATTCTCAACTCCTCCGCTTTTTATTAGCTAACAAAATAATGTACTTTTTATTAAGAACTCATGAAAGATGGATAAGTAAAATTTATGTTATTCTTAAAAGCGATCATGACTATTAATATAGATGTGGTAAAAGTTATAACAAGGGGCATATTTATTGCCTTCCTAGTGTTCCTAAATTCTTGGTACGGTGAAATCGTAAGCATAAACATAACTATCTTAAGTGAAATATTTATAAAAATTAAATTTTCAATAATAAATTTAAAAAATTCTTTGATACTCTTTATAAGAGACGTGGATAAAAAAAGCATTGGTCATTATGCAAATTACTCAAAAAAATAAAAAAAAAAGACTAATTTTATTAATTATTTAAATATTTGTAGATCTTACATATTTTAATTTATTTTATCCTTTTATAATTAGAGAAAAAAATATTAAATATTTAATTAATATAAAAATTTTACATTAATTAAAATAGAAATTTTCTTATGTTGCTATTGTCGTTATAATTTTTTTTTTTTTGTATTTTTTATAATTGCATGATGTGTGTTTTTATGTTATTATATTTATTTTAATATAAAACGAAAAAATAAATCTTAATAAATTAAAAAGGGGAGGGTAGAGATATCTGTCAAATGACGGTGTATCCACCCATACTGTTATGTGAGATAAAAATATTTATCAAAATTAATAAAAATTAAAATTAAAAGTCAATATCATATCAAGTTGTATAAATTTAATTGAAAGCCAAAAAAATCTATAATTTTATTAATAAATAAAATTAAATTATAAATTTAAAATATTTTATTCTCACATACATTTAAAGAAAATTTACTTGATTTTAAAAATATTTATCAAAATAAATATTATCTTAAAACTTTAAATAGGAATAACTTAAAATATCTTTACATTATTTTTAATATGTTAGGTAAAAATGCATATAAAATTAAAAATTTTGGCATTTAAATTAAAAAATAAAAGTATAATTATAATTTTTTTTTTTATTTTACCCCTGAACTAATATTTATAAATTATAGCATTCCTTGTATTTTAAAAATTTTTATACGTCATGAATCGCAATAGAAAAATTGAAGAATTGTATGCACTGTAGCCCTCCCTTGAATATAAGTATATTATATTTCTTTTTTGAGATATTCTTCGTATATTTTTATTTAAATGACAAATACATCAATGCTTCAGTAGCAAGTACTCGGAAGCTATCTTCTAATATTGCAAACGATGACTCTCTGCTGGCCGTCTTCCAAAAGAACACAGGATAGGAAGGTCACCCGCAAAAGCAATCAAATAAATAAAAACTAAATATGACTTTCATGACATGTCTAAACGATGTCGTTTTCCGCCAAATCCGCATCTTCAACACATTAAACCTAAAAGATGAAAGAGGAAGATAAAGTGTAGATTCTGTTCGGGTTTGTGATAGAAACAAGAATCAAGAATGCTAACATCATCAGCACAGCAATCGCAGTGGGGTATTGAGGAGAGTCGGGATTTGATTGTAATTCGCGGAGAATTGGAGAGGGATTTCATAGGAGTCAAACGCAATAAAATGATATGGGAAAGTGCGAGTGTTAAATTGAGGGAGAAAGGATATTCAAGGACACCCGAACAATGTAAATGCAAGTGGAAAAACCTCGTTAATCGCTACAAGGTAAACAAAATCACAGCTTTCTTTTTTCCCTTTTTAAATCGATTTTAATTGATGGGAATGATTTGGTGATAGGGGAAGGAGACATCTGATCCAGAAAGCGGAAGGCAATGTCCATTCTTTGATGAATTGCATGCAGTATTCACCGAAAGAGCAAGGAATATGCAGAAATTACTTGCTGAATCCGAGGCCGGTTCTTCGCGGGCGAAGAAAAGGTTTAAAAGATTGAATGTAGATGAATTGTCTGATGATGAAGAAGAAGATGATGATGAAGAACAAAGTGAGGAGGAGAAGCCTGTTAGAGGAAATTCCCGGAAGAGGAAGATTGAAAGAAGTGTTTCAGAGAAGTCTTCAAGAACAAACAGTAGTACTGCGAGTATTGAGGAAATGTTGAAGTCATTCTTTGAGCAGCAACAGAGGATGGAAATGGAGTGGAGGGAAATGATGGAGAAACGTGCTCGAGAGCGTCAATTGTTTGAGGAGGAATGGCGGCAGAGAATGGAGACCCTTGAGAGAGACAGGTTAATTGCTGAACAGGCTTGGAGGGAGAGGGACGAACAAAGGAGGATAAGAGAAGAAAGTCGAGCTGAGAGGAGGGACGCCCTCTTGACCGCCCTCTTGACCAAACTCATCAATCAAAGTAATCTATGAGGTAAAAAGAGAAGTAGAAACATGTACAAAAATCTATAATGTTTAGCGTCTACGTTTGCAATGTAAAGCAAAAATGTAGTCATAAACGTACTCTAAACTTTTAATAGATTCTCATTCTTTAGTCATGAAGAGGAGAAATTTCCATTTTATTGTGCGTGGAAAGTTAAAAAAGGGATCACATTCTTCTTATATTTTTTTTGAGTAGAACGCAACTTTTTGTTTTGGTTGTAATTGTGAGTCAGGAAGAAATTTCGGATTGATCACGAACTTATGGTTTGTTTAGAGTGAAATTTAACATTTTTCAGTTTATAGCATCTTATCTGTGATTTGTGATTTTGATGCGTAATGGAATGAGATATTACTCAGAATTTTTATTCAAATTACGGATATCAATCATGCACTTACCTTTGGCAGATGATTTTAGTCGTACTTATTGCCAGATAATGCCTTTTGTGTGACATAAATTCCTTTGAGACATGGAGTTAGAATGGTGAAATGCTGTAAAATTTGTAATCTTACTGACTGACTTTGATTCAATTTGCTAGACGAGATGAAAATATGATTAAGATTCTAATTCATTTGTTGATCAAGTGAGATGAGCTTGTTAGCTGGGAATCTATACGAGATTATCCAAGAATTTTGAATTAGGTTCATTATTAGGAGGGAGAAAAAATTGTATTATGTCTTTTAACTTGTGCATGAACAAACAAAATAAACTCACGGCATGTTGCCAAGTTTCCATAGCACGAGCTGCTATCAACACACCGGACCGACTATTGAACAGAATGATTCGCTGGAGATATCGAGCGGAATTGCCTCTGAACAGACCACTGGTTTCTGGTTTTCTGCAGATCGTAATTGCCCCAAAAGGAGTGCAGTCAGTGGAAGATGGTGGTTTTTTGCAGTGGACTCTGCATTAACCCATGAGCAATAACAAGAAAATATAAACATTTTTTCGCCTCGCTGCAAAATAGATGAACCTTGAGACTGGCTGGCAGCTCCATCTCTGGGTGCAAGACCTGAACTGCTTCAGATTACCATGAAGTCAAGTAATTTTTTTGCCATTCTCTTATCTATTTGGATTACAGAATATACAATAAAAACAACTAGAAAAAAATAACAACGATGAAATAAACACATACACTAGCAGAAAAGAAAATGAAGGAGAAGGAACAAGCTTAAAGTCATCCCCCACAGTCAGACAAAGGTTCATTGTCTAAATACACAAATAATTTATAAAAATGAATTCATTTTATTTAGATAACAAAAGGTTGGCAAGCAATAGAAATCCAGAAAACATAGATGGGAAGCTTTTCCTTTTTATTTTTTTGCATATGTTACATTAATAAGAAATCAATCAACTTGATTCAGTGGGAGGTTTTCCCTTTGGATGTTTGGAGGAATAATGATCACCAAGTTGATTCTGATTTGCTAGTTGTGCCTGAAACAGTAAATTACCTCAAGTTTAGAATGCTGCAGGATGTATTAAAATTATTACAGCAAAGCTACATGCAAGGTACTCATGGAAATGCCAGAAACTGAGCATCACCCCATACTACAGCAAGCAGACTGTTTTATAAATGAAGTACAGACGAATCATAATTGCAAATTAATTGAAAGCATATGTAATACAGCATAAAAAGAGCAATAATTCTGCTGAATGGAGCAACTTCTCACACAGAAAGGGACAATAACGCAATATTGCTAGTGTAATGCCCGTTAGACCTGACAGGAAAACAAACATTTTTGAATTTCCAAAGCTTGAGCTCTTAGTGCAGTTAATGCCAACTCAGCATGTGAATCTGTGAATTCAACGAATGGATCTCAACAAGACTACTTTATACGGTTAAAGGTATGATGCACATAAACAAGACACAGTTCTTTGAAGATGATGTCACCAATGATAACCACCAAGTGGATTCTGTTTTGATTATAACATCACCTAAATCCTGTGGTGTGATTGAGAATCATAAATATGACTATATTCGGAAGTTCCTCCTCTTAACCATTAAAGAACATTCTGTCCTGCTGCTAAGCATGTTTCTTATAATTATACAAAAATGGTTACAAAAGTAACTTACTATAAGTACTGAAACCTATATAGATATTATAATCAACATTTCGATGTGTACCTCGGTGGACACATGAAAAGTCGGCCGCTACAGTGAAGCCAACAATTAACATGTATCACTCTCAAAACCAACAAAATATTTTTATCTAACTAGATTAAATTCTTATTAAAGTCGTTAGAGAAAACCAACAGCATGCAGAGAGCATTTATAGTAACTTACTCCCCCTAATACAATTTATTATCCTTTCTGAAGTTTCTGTATTTTCATGGAATTAAAGGTACACCAGTAATTTCTGGACTTGCTGGAACAAGAAGCACTAGCAACCAGCAAGTCCTATTAAGACTGTTTCAGTATAAGGTTTTGAAGTTTGATGATTTGATTGCTATGATGAGATTTTACGATTGGGATTGTTGACTTGTCATGATAAACCTACTACACAGATCTAGCTTCTTGTTAATTAATATGCTGGGATTCAGATGGTATTTTCTCTCATCAGGTAGCCTGTGTATTAGTTTCCAAGTCTGAAATGAATCTGTATGTTATTCTCCAAGTTTCAAACAAAATCCACATTGGACTAAAATTTTGCTTAAAAAAAATGTAACATAAAGTATTAGTTTGCCATTTTAACTAAGAATCCTTGTTCACAGAAAGGACCATTATAGTCCGTCCATGGAAAAGCAGAGACAATATTATGGATCAAATGTAACAAAAAATTTCAGTACTCGAATTCAAACCTAAAACGTAATTGAACCTGCTTTCTTTGAACAAATAGGGATGACAGAATCCACGTCTAAAGTGTGTTGACTTAAAAATCACCATATCAATAAGAATAGTTTGTTTAAGAAAAAAATAATGAATTAAACCTATAAACTGTAATGTGATGACCGTCCAGAATTTTAAGTGCAAAAGCCGAATGTAGCTTGTTACTTGAAGCGTTCAAATTTGGCTTGAAATAGACTAAAGCCATGAATTTTTATTCAAGCTTGAGAAAACAAAAGTACTGTGGTATAAAGTACTATCATGTTGATATTAATGGAAAAATGAATGGAGCCAGCAAAAATTGGTCTAACCAAACACTTTTTCAACTTTTCTTTTGAAGAACAATAGAAATTCCACAATCCCAAACCAAGCCTTAGATTTCATACAATCAGAGTTTATTTCTAGGTAAGAAAAACTATGAGTGAAAAGACGACAAAGTTGGAGATTAACATAGTCAATTTAGATATTCAAATTAAGGAAGCCATGGTCAATTTAATTAATGAATTAAGGAAATGATTAACAAAGGGAGATTCAGAAGTTCAAAACCTATTTGAGGGGAACCATAAGTATACTAAAATCAAATGAAGGACCGTAGGTAGGTTTCACTGTGATTTTCTCATAGACTCATTAAGTAAGCTGATTATCTCCGTTTTTCTTAATATTCGTCAGTCAAAAAACTCAAAACATGTGAGTATTTACCACCACAAAACTCAAGGACTTGTAGCCCACTTTCAGCAAGTCCTACAGCACATGTAGATGACACAGACCATACCTTCTTTCACATATCTCATCTTCTCAAAGGGCTAATTATTTTCCTTTGTGCTCCATAAAGAGAGAAGCTTTGCAGCATAATTATGTCCCACACCCAAGAAAACATGCATATATACCCACCTCAGGATCCCACCTCCAGATTAATCCTACGCAATCAATACAAGCTTTTCTATTTCATTTCTATATAGATAGCTAGATAGATAGAAATGACTCAATTAATATCAAAGTACGATTAAATCAGATCGCGATTCAGTCAATTATTAAGAAATAGTTAATCCTTAAGAAAACTAAAACTTTGACCACCTTACAGATTGGGCAGCTAACTTTGAGGGCAACAGCCCTGGCCTCAAGCTGAGATCCCTTCGGATTTTGATTCTTCTCTGCATTTCTCCTCTGCGCTTCAATCTTCTGCTTTCCTCTCGTCATCTCTAATTTATCAGTTTCTGTAATGAAGGCCAATCATTATAATTAGATAGAAATTAGTTATTATTTTTTCCGTTTTTGTCGGTGCGTGGCGTTAGTCTCCGCGATGGATTCCTCTCATGATCATCCGTCTTCTTCTTTCGACACGCGGCCTCCGCATGCCATCGGTCTTATGTTTTTAGCAATATTGCATATACAAATTAAATTATGTAAGTTAACACGACAACATGTACTATTAACATGTGTTCTATATTTTTACATAAATAAAAAAAACATGTAAACGTAAAAATAAATAAGTTAAAAAAACGAGAGGGAACAGGTAACAATATATATTAATTAAATATTAATTCGTACTGTAGCATAAATTTAATTGAACACGTGTACATAAAATAGAATGCTGTGCAGTTCAATTATGCGACCATGAATTATATGTAGTAGATTAATTTAGGGTAAATTAAAAGTTCATAAAGTAAAATGTCATCTTTGGTGCTTTGACACAGGGCTAAAGGGGGTTCTCACAAAGAGATAAGTCAATAAAAAAATAAAATTTTTATTTATTTAATTAATTTTTAATGTATTTAAAATACATTACACGATCACTAAGGAAAAATGACGTCTAAATGAGACCATTTAGAGTTGATAAGAGTATAAGATAATCTCTACTACTAATTATTATACGACACATGATATGTATTAAGAGTTAAGGTAAAATAAACTAATTTATTATTTAAAAAATTATTCGAGCTCTCGAAAATTTCTATAAGTTAAATATTAGACGCATATAGAATTATGTAAAGTTTTAAAACTTTTTTAATTAGTAAAAATTTTAGATATGACGAAAAATATCAAAATTTCTTAATTAACAAAGGTGTCAAATATAATGTAATGAAGATTTTAGTTATAATGTGCAATTTTAAGATCTTTCTAATTAATAAAGGTCACAGTTATAAGGTAAAATCTTGAAATCTCTCTCGTAAAATAGAATGTCATGTCCCGTCTTAAAAATATGATATGTGGTAGTCGCTATGTACTTTTAAACTATATTTTATTAGTTAGAATGTACCCTAAAAAATACATAAGGTTGATTCAAATATGAATTTATAAAACAAAAGAAATACAATTCCGTTATAATCCATTCTCCATGTAAAACATTATTCATAAATGAAATACAATTCTAATCAAGTATTTATATAAACAAGTCGTTCAGTCTAAGTCAAATAAGTCAAATCATACATAAATTCTTAATTTCAAAATACATATAGTGAGTTCAAGTAAAAATCAAGTCAATATCTTGGGAACTATTTAGTGGACTCAAATAGACAATGGTGTTGAGTCACCTTTCTATTGTGGATATGCTAGCTCTTGAATCAATCACCTTGTCACATCTTTTCTCTAATGTCTCAAACCTGAAATGGTGAGGTAGGGGATGAGCAAAATAAAATATACTTATGAGTGAATTATTACAAAAAATAATACAATAAGATAAGTCGTCAATTTTCTAAAACAATTGGTATAAACATTCACTTAAATCAAACATTTTTCCAAAACACTTTCCTTTGTTTATTAATAAATATCACTTGATTTGTTAAGCATGAGTATTTTGCTATAAATCAAAATTAAATCATCGGAGTGCCAAATTTTCTAAAGTAGTACTTTGGTCAAGGATACACCCAAGATCACCAGTGAACTTTTTTTATCAAAATCATTTACGTTTTAAAGTATTTTATACACAGATTAAAAATTATTTATTCAAATGGTTACCATCTTTACTGGAATTAGTTACGTGTAGTCACGTGATGATAATCATAATTATTGTCGTATAATCTATCAATTTTATTATTACCGTCAATTCTATAATGTACCTTGCACATCACCTAAGTAGCCTCAAAATAGATTTGACAATAGACTACCTAAAATATTAATCAACCCTACTCATTACTTAGGTAATGTCCTACCTTAAACCATTTGAAAATATAATTAGCCCAGGTAATTACCTAGGTGACAACTCATAAGTTCAATTATAGGTTACTTGAAGTAATAATTTGGCCTACTAGCCTTATCACCACAAAAGTCATATATAACTATGTTCTCAAGTTAATAAATCAAATATATATGCCTTCAAGAGCTATTTTGATAATAAACACAACTTTTATCTATTTCAAAATCCTATTTGTCCTCATGGGCCTCAAACAAATATCAAAGATGTACAGGCCATACGAAATATATATAAAATAGGCATCTCAACATTTCTTAAAATGTTTTAATAAAAATAATTACAAAAATTAGTTTATATTTCAATATTTCATAACATTTCTAAAATTATTTTCCATGCCAAAATATGTAAGTTTTCATGAAAAATAATTATAGCCCACTCACCGTTGGAGAAAGGATAAGTACTTTCTCACTATTTCTCTTATCGATCTAATTCGCAATCTGTCTAAAAAAACCAAAGAGTTGATTGAGCCTTAAGAAGTCAATTCCTTTGTCGATTGTAAATAATCCTAATTTTAACATCAAACCCTAGCTTTTCTTTTTGTTAAATCTTACTCAATCCATGAAAATAATCATTGTAATAACTTTATAATGATGAATTCATATTATTTTAGGTGAAAAAGTGAAAGAAAGCAGAAGGATTAGTAAAAGAGAGTGAGAGAGATCGTTAGAAGTGTAAGAGAGACAAGAAAAAGAAGAAGGAGAAGAGAGGAAAAAAATGAACAATTTTTTGAAGACTTGAGATTTATATAGTAGGTAGTAGAGTGACAAATTTACTCTCAAAAATTAGAAAGGAAACAAGTTTTAGAAAAGAAAAATAGAAAATATTACAAATTTTACCCAGTTCTATTGCAATAAGAAATTTCTTCTCTACTACAGTAAGACTTACTGCCTTTTGCTGTAACGGGAAATTTTTTTTTTCTCCACTGTAGCGAGGTCAGTTATCTCGCCTCTCAACTTCGTTAGGTTTGACTAAAAATCTCATTCTTTTTGCTTTTAACCATACCTATTTATTCAAATACCTTTAAATTATAAAATATCGTTCAAGCCTCTATATTTATAACTTTAAAACAAAATTTTTATCGAATCAAATTTCTTAAAACAATGTTTGTGCCTCAATATTGTGTCAATTACCTATCATTTATGTACATGCACGAGCTAATACAGGTGATAAATAACTATATTACCTCTAAATTTAGGGAATGGGGTTTATATAGAATCCTAAGACTTTTCTTATCAACAAAGTAAGTTTTAGCAATGACATAAAATCTAATGAAGTGAATAAAGGTATCTAGTATGATGTAAAATTTAAAGACCTTTTATGTCAATAAAGATCTCGGGTATGATATAATGAAGGTTTTGGCTATAATGTTGAATCTGGGATCACCTCACATCAGTTATTTCAACAGTAAAAAAGATTTAAACTTATGATGTAATGAAAGTTTTAGTTATAACGTTGAATTTAGGATCATCTCACAATAGTTATTTCAGTTATAAAAAAGATTTAAACTTACAAATTCTTTTGTAAATAAAAGAAAATCTTTAGTCTAGTGGTTATAGCTTATGATAAGGGCATATAATTTCATGATCCTTAAGAAAAGCTATGAATACGAAAAATATGGTGGCAGTTAAATCGAGAGTGATAAAAGGTAAAAAAGAGAAAATAAGGTCACATAAATTAATCAAAATTACCAAATTACTGCTATTTTTTTCTTTAAAAAGCTGTCAATAAGGAAAAACTTAACTTAAGTATCGGAGGATTTTTGTTGGTCTACTAGCTTTATCCCTAACCAACTTTTGTGATTTTGGGTGACATTAAATCTAAGAAACAAAAAGGAAGTTCTAGTGTGTCATAACCCAATTTTGTCCTCTATAAATTTTATCCATACTTCATAAATAAAACTTGAGATACCGAATTTGTGATAATAATATGAGATTTAATTTTTAAATCATACTATCAAAATTATTTGATAAATTTATATCTTAGTTCGAGGTGTCGAATTTTGATAGTGATGTGTATTGTATTATTTCAAACTAACTATTAAGGTAATTTTGATAAACTCGTCAATAATATGGGTGTTTACTATTTTTTTTGACTTTTTTATTTAATAGCTAACCTAATCTACATAGATATTACTATTATTTTACCTTTTTCTTTACTATAAAAATATGTAATTATTTTCTTTATTTGTAAAATTAAGTCGAAAGAGTTTTAACTATTAGAAATCATATTAATAATTT
>JAWDEX010000001.1:8108399-8121678 GCA_035221805.1 Trichilia hirta | reverse complement strand
CTGTGCAAAAATATTATACGCGATGAGACTGAATATGACTCTTGAAATATCAAATTTTGAGACATCATGCTTAGAACATCAAATTCTGAGATGTCATACTTACATCGGAATCAAAACCTATAACTATACATTTGTCTTTACATTTTCCCTTCAAATAATAAACCACCTTAAGAGTTAATACGAATAATCATTCTCAGTGTAAAGTGACGCAAAGACAGAACCCATCAAATAGAGGGGCAAGCAACTGGAAAGCTTCTTTGTGCTTGGCTAACACCAAAAGTTTTTGCACTCAGTCCTTTTAAAAATTTCAGATCAACCAAGAAAGCCACAATGCAGAGATCAGATAAAATGGAGTTCATTTTCATTTATTTTAAGAGCTCACTCAAAATATAGTGCCCTACATATTTTTGGCATATTCCACGCTCATCGGTCCATAGTTTTGTAGCACGATTAACCCACCTAAACCAACTTTTTCTCTAGAAAAACTATTCATATAATAAGTTGATGACCGTGAGAACAAAATTTTCATCAATGACAATCGGTAACATTGTGCAGAACCAAGCAAATTACAAAGTACCACACCGCCAATGATTGGTTACAGAAGTCCAAATAGCATCCTAAGACCTAAATCCTACTCTTTCTACCCTAGCAGTTTAATATGATCATTGTAGGCATACTTGTTTCCAAATTTGCTAAAAACAAAGCAAGTTCCAATTCCTGAGAATTACATTTCTGACTCAAGACCGCTATCATTCAAATGCATCATGAATTAAAAAGTTATCCGAAGTAACAACAGGAAGACCAATTAAAAATACAAAACCAAGCACCAAAATCACGATAATGAAGCTTAGAATTTCCAATAATGCATGTTTGCAAATAATTAAAGCGACTAAATTACAGCAGTCGAGGAATGAAGAAATACCGTCAATCTTACTCAGCGAATGTATATCTCCCCCTTCAATCGAAATGAATTTCGTGCATCTTGGTCCCGGATTTGAGCTCATTCTGCTGAAATTAGTTCTTCTGTAGATTTTACAAAAAACAATTCAATTACGCAGTATCAACATGTTCCCAATTTTTTGAATTTTCTCCACAGTTCAAATATCATAAAAACTGAGGAACAGAGAGTTAGCGAGCGAGCGAGCGAGAGAACCACCTTTTGAAGGCCGCAACAGTTTGTCGATCAAGGAGAGGTAAAGTTTATGGCATTACGGTAGAGGGAGTTTGAAACTTTCGATTATTTATACCGCACGCAGCCTGGTTGTTGTAATTCCTTTAGCAAATAAATTGTCCTGAGTGGATTTTTTTCCTTTCTAAATTAATTTTAAAAATAAAATTCAAAAGGACGAGAAATAAATTTGAAAAAAAAGTACATTTAAAATTGTATTGCATTATAAAATATGTTTATTTCTAACTTAAAATATATTCAATAACATTAATTTTTCCTTAATTTTATAAATAAAATTACAAAAATTATAAAATATCTCAACTTTTAATTGTATTTATTCATTTTTTATATGAACTTTAACATTTTTAAATTTTATGATAGGGTAGTTGTGACTTCCAAACCATCTTAATTTAATCTCAAACATCCACTAAGTTATCAAATAATCCATCCTTAAAATAAATTAATAGTAAATTTGGTGTAAATAAATTAATAAGAAAATTGTGCCTAAAACTAAATAATTATTATCAGTACAGAGTTCGTTTACAATTTTGTTTCTTCTTGCCTTGATAACTTAAGTCACGTGTGGTATGTGTGTGTTTAATAGAGAAAATTTAATAGTATGTTGTGAAGGTATACAATAAAAATAAACTTGCAACAAAATTTATCAATAATATTAATATTAAATGTACAAATTAAAATAAATAATAATATTATTATAATAAAATTATATTCTTGTGTGTTATAATTTTATAAAAGTAAAATATATATATATATATATATATGATAATATAATAATTATATAATATCAACTATGGCATTAATTCAAAATTTATTTTAAAAATATAATTATAGTAGTAGCGCAAATGAAACCCAAAATATTGCCCCCATGTTAAATTGATCGCCCTTCATTTTGTTTAATGACAGTAATAATATACCTCTAGTCGGCACCACACTTTTAATAGTATTGATGATCGCTTTAAAAATTAGGTCATTAAACATATTTTCTTATTTTATTTTAAAAGTAGCATAAAATTTGAAGCAAGCCTCATTATTGATGTTGCTTTTTTAGCTAAGGTGGCATTTGTTTGTTTTGTTGTTTGAAGTTCGAATTTAGTTAAAATCTGAATTTAACTGAAGTATGAATTGAATTAATAAGTTTTTTTTGTTTAAAATATTTAAATGTAAATATTAAATTATATAATTTTTTAAAAAAATTAATAATTACTATTTTGATATATATACCTTTTAAAGTACTTAAATTTATATTTCATCTAATTAATTTATATTTTGTTCTTATTCAGACTTTCCTGGGCAATATATTTACAGCTTTGTTACTTTTGAATAATTAGATAATGAGAAGAGTAATTATAATCATATTTTTTAATGAAAAAAAATTGCGGTAAGGTAATGAAAATTTTATATCTTTTATGTGAAGATAGGTCATCAAGCAGGCAATTTTTTAGTAAAAATTAGAGAATTTGATATTCGGGAGAAACATTTGATACCTAAAGAGCTAATCATACAATCAATACACAATAAAAGTTGCCAACATTGAAAGAAATATTATAGATAAAACTAAAGATCAAGTGTTTATAAAATAAACCCTAGGACTCAGCAAATTCAGAAATATAACTGAAGGTTTTAGAAATTAATTAGTCTCAAATTTTTTGAATATTAATCAAGTTTTGAGACTAGACCACAACTGGAACAAAAAGCTTAGTATCGAAAAATAGTCATCTCGAATTAAATATATAATGTTAGACTTCAAGATCTATTTATCAATGAAAGTTTCAAATATAACGTTGAACCAATAAAAGTCTTCAATATAATGTTAAATTTTGAGATCTCCTTATCAATAAATGTCTCAGATATAACATTAAACTCCAAAATCTCTATATTAAATAAGGTTTCAACTATAACGTAGAATACTAAGATTTCTCTATGTTGATTATTTTACTATATAAAAAGTTCAAACTCACATATTTTAGTATTTTTTTAGTCCAGTGATTATGCCTTAAAATAATGACTCGTAACCTCATGATCTTCAAAAAAGTTACTATTATGAGAAATATAATGATAGTTAGCTCTAAAGGCAATAAAAATATATAAAAGAAAAAATAAAGTATAAACGCACTAAGTTAAGATATTGAATTGTTGTCATTTTTTCTTTCCAATTTTTTTTCTAAGAAAAAACTCAATTTAAGCATCGAAAAAGATTATCGGCTTTGTTCCTGATCATTCTTTGTAATTTTAAGTTATCGCAATCCTAATAAGCAAGAAGAGAAACTACATTATGGTATTCAAAGCTAGAAGAAAAGTTTTGTGCACTAATAAAATATTTTAATAATATTATTTCTTTTACTTAAATATTATAAAAATAAATTTTTATTAATACTTAGAAATCAAGTTCTTATTTTTTTGGTTTTCTTAATATTATTTATGATGTTGGAGATGATGATAAAATTGAGTTGACTTTTGCAAAATAAAGATGAAGGGTTATATAAAAGAGAAGATAATGTTTAAAATTTATATTTTAAAAAATAATTGTTATAATAAAAGTAATATTGAGATTTAAATTATTAAAGTTATTAAGATATAAGATATATTTTAACTTAATTACATTTTGATATTTTTAATAATTTTCATATATAAGCTAAAGAACTAATTAATTTTAATAATATTCAGATTCTAGACAAAAAATAAATAATTATTAAATTTAAAATAACAAAAAAAGTTAAGTTAGCAATTTTAACTTAATTAAGTTTAGATATTTTTAATAAATTTCATATATAAGCTAAAAAAATAATTAATTTTTAAACATCTTAAGTCTAATAATTTTCGGACTCTAGACAAAAAATAAATAATTCTTAAATTTAAAATAATAAAATAAAGTTAATTTTAATATTAACTTTTATTGAATTTAGTTTTGAAAAAAGATGTCAGATTTAATTTATTTATATACATATCTCTGTTGGAAAATCTAAATTTAAAAAATAAAATTGTATCGAAAAGAATCGTTCTTCATTCATTATATGCATAAAATTAGAAGATTATGTCAATATGCATAGAATTTTTTGGATGAGGTAACTCCAATCTTCTCTACTATCTTTTCACATGTATAAGCATATGTTGTTTTTTTGTTTTATTATACCAAATCAAAGGTTTTTGTATGAAAGCCATTGTATCTTTTTCTTTGAAAGAATGTCATTATCCATCACACAATTTCGCCTTCTTCTTTTTTTGGTAGGCACTTATTAGAGTTTAAGAATAATTCAATGAGTTAGTTGAGAAACTGTAAACTCATGGACTTTCTAAGTCTAATTTAAAAAAATTTAAATATAATTATCTCATAATTTATTTATTTTTCTAAATTAATTCAAGACTATTCCATTAAAAGCGTATCCTACACTCTAGTGATCATGTTAACAAAATACAAATTTATTTAATTAAAACTTATTTTAATTAAATTTAAGTTTGATCTTAAACCAATAATGATCTTTTAATTGATCCTCTATTTAATACTTAAATTAAAGCAAAGCCTATAAAATACATACCTTTTTATTGACTTAATTAAGTCAATAAATATTCTAATGATTATCTTAATATTTTTATATTTATAAATAAATATTATTATTTAATCAATAATTTATTGAATAACTGTAACCATAAATTTAAATAATTCAGCACTATAAATAATTAAAAAATATTATATTAATAAATTTCATCTTTTAAGTATATATTCTTATTATTTATGAAATTGCGTCTCTAAATTATTAAGGTTTTAATCATATTAATTGATTTTTATTTTTTAATAATTTAAAAGATATAATATATAAATGTAAGTTTATTACTTTATCAAAATTAACATCTATTAAACTTATTAAATTTATGTGAATTAAAATTAATTAGATTTATTTAATTAGATTTTAATTTATAATAATTAAATTTAATGTATAACATATACATTAACTCTTTTTACATGAAATTTCAACTTCAATTTATCAAGATAACTCATTCACTACAAAGAAGAAAAATTATAGTTATATATTATGAAATGCTTATTTTATAAATAATAATAAACAATCTTTTATTTATAAAAAAATTGTGATATATAATTTTTTTTATTAACATCGAATACCTAAACTATAAATCACATATTTTATAAATAAGAGCTAATATTGTATATTTAATTTCTTATGTAAATAAATTAAATTGTATTAAATTTATAAATTATCATTTTATAACATATTTTAAGAGCACATACAATAATATTATATCTAACAGCCTATGTCTTGTAATATAAAAAGTGGGTTAGAATTATCCCTATTTTTTTATTTGATATAAAATATCCAAATTATTTAAGTGGGTAAAGTTGGCAATACATGAAATTGATTTGATTTAAAGCATAAAAATTAAACGCTCTACAGTTTAACAAATGTCTTCCTCACACGTCACCATCATCAGTCCATTGTCCCTCAAAAAACAGTGTATGAGTCATGAAGTCATTTTCATTCTTTATTATATAATATATTCTTTTTCTATTTTAGACAAATGATTGGTTTCAAATTCAATTTTCCACCACTCATCAAGTTATGTTTATATATGATTTATTGATATACCTTTGCTTTCCAATTTCAATATTCCATTAATTATTAAGCAAACTTTCATCATATTGGAAATTATATAGAACAATAAAATAAAAATAACGTCCCAAATTAATTTTTTTGTTAATTTAGAAAACTTTTTGTTGTAATAATTAAGAGAATACCCATCTCTTGTTGATTAAAGTTTAATTGATTGAATTAAAATTTACAAAATAAAAAGTATTTGAATAATAATTTTAAAGTATAAATTATATATATATATAATGTTTAAAATTTATTTATTTATTTTTATTATTATAAAATGTATATGTTTCCTTAGGAAGATGAATGTCAGTCACACTTTCAAGTAAATCTATCCCCCCTACTTCAATTTTGCTTTATCTATCTTTAGCATTCCATCAAATCTTAAGCAAGATAGATAGCCAGTGATTATTGGTAAATGGTCAAGCCAAGCAATTTGGCAAACAGCAATCTTATCTTCCATGTGATATGTTAGGCTCTATTCTTTTGCTTCATAAATTGCCATTAGGTTGTCCTACATATATTTATATACACCAATTATTTATATTCCTAGTCTTAATTAAGGAATTGCCATAAGTATTTTAATTCAAATTATTGACATAATTAAGCTCTTTTTTAATAATATGACTATAATATTCTCTGAATTTGTCATTAAAAACAGTCATTAATTAGTCAAATACAATGACATGCGACTGTTTCTCTCTTTTTTGACAAGACCGAAAGGACAGGAGACTCCATTCCATTAATCCAATCCGTTTTTCTGAATGCAAGTTCTATCATTCTATCTTCATTTCATGAACATGCAACCAACTAAAAATTGTTTCTTATCTCCATTTCTTGTGATCCACAATGACTCCAACAGCATCATCTTCGATTAAAAGGAGTTTTCAGCCATACATTTCAACGAAAAATGAAACTCATATTCTTCACGACAGGTTCTTCAATTAAATATTAATGATCACAATAGAATTTGGCTTACAAATTTCTGTTTCCTTCTTATCCTTAACATTATTGTTTGTGCTCCATAATTCATGACACAACGACTAATTTCTAATCTTCTAACATTGATGTAGTACAAGTAAAACTTTAAAATTACAATTATTATAGAATAAAAAATATAAATAACATATTTATAAAATGAAATTAAAAAGTATTTCATTATACAAACACCATACTTTTAAACAAAATTTATATTTAAAATTAAATGTCTCTAAAGAAAACTATTTAAAACTAATAATTATCTTCAGTGAGTTATGGTAACTATCAAATGAAAGTTTGTATTACGAATGGAGATCAAAATTGATTATCAAGTTGAGCTATAATATTTCTATATATTCTCATTTTCTATATTAGACTTCATATTTTGAGGACACGAATTGAATAATAATTTAGAATTTAATAATTAAAATAAATCATAATTTGTGAGTAAAATATGTAGACAATTTTTGTAAATACATCACTCATTTTGCGGTGTACAAATCTATTACACGATATTGCATCTCGATTATGTTAATGACCAAAGCAAATTAATATACAAAAAAACAATAATTAATATGTTATATTTAAATATAAAGGATAGAAATTTACGATGCTGGTCATGAATTGGCTCATACTCCATCCACTATCTAAATGATTGATATCCAAAGATCAAAATTCTGCACTCGGTCCGATGGTCCACGCGCTTTAGCTTTTCTTGCAATTTCTCTATCAAATACTCGTATTTTATGGATTTGTGTATCACACGCGGGTACATTAACATGAATTAAGAATTCGGACAACGTAGAGGCTTAATTGGATGCCCCATATGAGTGATGGAAGTACGGGTCACCTAACTTTGCCAATTGGCATTGTTGAGTGGGTACACATCATGGTAATCACCGTCAATCACGTGGTGGTGGTAGAGATGTTGCGGCACCGACCGTCGCCGTATCCAAAATTGTTTCAAATTATAGTTGAACACGTGTATAATTAAGGGAAGATGCAACGCAACAAATCCCTCCAAGCTACGACTCTCGCCGTCGAAAGTCACTCTACCGACGATGATACCAAACGACAGAATGATAACAAGAAGACGAAGCTTCAGAACTTACTTTAATTTTCTTAAACTTCAGGGGTTAATTTAGGGACACAATAAAACTTACTGCAAGTTTATAAACCCTGGAAAAACGCAAAGAGTAATGCTCACGTTTAAATGTATAAAATAATTAAAATATCAAGAATAAAATGAGAGGCATTTATCATTCAGGCCATAGTTCGATAAATTTAATAATTATTTGTGTTTAATTTTTTAATCAAGTTTGAGGTTAGTGGCAGAATGAAAATAATTAAAAATAAAGTAAAAAAATGAGAGGAATCTCACGCTCACTACAATGAGAACGGAAGCAGGATAACAGAAACTCCAAGTTCACTTCGCTCTCTGCCCAGCTGGACATTAATTGTGGAGCGCGTAAAATGATAAGGTTCTGTTTCACGCTTTCGTCAAATCTTTCGGTTCGGGTTCATCCAACACATGTCAACGTGAACGATTTTCTTTTACAAATTACATTATTTTAATCATAACGAATCTGTGTCGGTGCTTGGGTTTTCTGCTTGCAAGAGAAGAGTCATTATTGACAATTTTAATTATAAAACGCTCTACCACAAGCAGCTTTTGATATATATTGCTTCCTCCACAAATTTACTATTCAGTCTTACTAAAGTGAAATCAGTCATTCTTTTGAGTCCAGTGTACTGAACTGGGTTCATTTTGCTTTGCATTCTATCTAGAACAGTCCTCTTCTGAGATTCCCTAACCATTGTTCTTTTCAGGTAATAAGCATTAAAATTCTGCTTCCCTCTTGGTGTGATGAGTTGCTTCCATGTATGTAGTCAAATTTACATCACATGCTCGTATATCTTCAAAGCTATTTCGTATGCAGCAATTACAGTGGTTCTTGAGATAAATAAGATGGTTATAATGAATATCCTTAAAGAACACCTTCAAAGAATTAAACTGATTGATGTTCAAAGAAATGATATCATTGTCAGCAGAAGTTGACAGATCTATGATTGGTTATATTATACAATTGGATTCTCCAACGATTGGCATTTACCCCTCGTATTCTTGTTACTGAACACTGCATACAATTAACTTATATCCCAGCCAATTCTTTTGATTAGTAATACGTTTATTTGGTATGCGCTGTTTTTTTTTTTTTTTACTTAAATATGTTCAGCATTTCTGTTCTCTTAACTGTTAATCTTGAATATGCACAGAATGGCTGATGCAAAATTGGGCCAATGGTTAAATCTTCTAGTGTGTGCACTGATATTACTGAAAGCAGAAGGCTTTAACGTTGAAATCACTTATGTCCAAAGTGCTGTAGCAAAAGGAGCTGGTAGGAATAGCGTAATGTAAAGTGATTCTTTATTTCTAATTTTCGGTATTGCTTGTTTTAATTGTTGTTGTTCCTATTATTTTTAATGTTTGATATGTTTGGCAGTTTGTTTGGATGGTAGCCCTCCAGCTTACCACTTTGATAGGGGTTTTGGTGCTGGGATTGACAATTGGTTGGTGCATATTGAGGTATGTTCTTGTCCATCTTGAGGAAGATAATGGTTAGCAAAATGCTTGCCATCGCAAAGAGGGATGAAATTTCCTTCTGTTGGTTATTTTTGCTCCAACTTCAAGAATTACAGATAATGGACATTCAACTCTTAGAAATTATGGTCATAAGATATCTAATAGTACAATATCTAGCCATTTAAATCTAAAACACTTCAGTGGATTTCACTTATTAATTTTAATCATCTCATGCGAAAGAAATGGATTCACAATGGTTCCAATTTTTATCCTTTCCTGTACTTTTTCTTGATGCAATTTGCCTTTTGCTTTGCTTTCTTAGGGAGGAGGATGGTGCAACAATGTCACAAATTGCCTCGCCCGAAGGAATACCCGTTTAGGTTCATCTAAGCAAATGGTCAAACAAGTTGCTTTCTCTGGGATGTTCAGCAACAAGCAGAAATTTAACCCAGGCATGACTTTTTGATTCACTTATTGGTATCTTGTTGTCTTCTGCTTTCATAAGTTTTGATTTGATTGATTTAAGTAACTAAATTCTACTTCCATGTTTAGACTTTTACAATTGGAATAGAATCAAGGTTAGATACTGTGATGGATCATCATTTACTGGTGATGTGGAAGCTGTGAATCCAGTAAGTTAATTTTCACAAAAATTTTAGGCTTATGTCTGCACTTTTAAACTGTGGATTTGAAGCAATATGGCAAATATCTGCTCTGTATTGAGCGGCCTCATTTTTGTTCAGTTTTTAAGTAGTTAGTGATTTGGTCAGGCAACAAATCTTCACTTCAGAGGAGCAAGGGTTTTTCTTGCGGTCATGGAAGATCTTATGTCTAAAGGAATGAGAAATGCTAAAAATGTACGGCTATTTTATGATTTCATGGCCTTTTCTTAAATATGTTTGTCTGACTGGTAATTTCAGTAACTCATTAGGACTGATAACAGGCTATTCTTTCCGGCTGTTCAGCTGGGGGATTGACTTCAATTCTGCATTGCGATAACTTCCGAGCTCTCTTTCCTGTTAGTACTAAAGTAAAATGCATTGCAGATGCTGGTTATTTTATCAATGTGTAAGCTCTTTTTAGACCTTGTGCCAATCTTTCATACAATGTTATGTAACTGTTGTTTCACTGTGTTACTTTTCCATAATTTAACACTTTAGCTTGTTCGACAGGAAGGATGTTTCTGGAGCTAATCACATTGAGCAGTTCTATAGTCAAGTGGTCGCAACACATGTATTTTCGAGCCCCCCTCTCTCTCACACATACAAACGCACACACAGCATGCTTAATAGTGATTGATGTTGCTTTTCGTCTTTTTATCAATTTGGTAACATATATCGGCGTAATGGCGTAATGTCTCTTGGAGTTTGTTAACCTTGAATAATACCCGTCCTCCTTTCTAATCTTATAATCATGTACTTTTCCCATTTTATTAATTTGTAATGTATGAGTTTAGAAGAAGTTCCCATCCATTGTGGAAGGTTTTTTTTTTTAACCAAGGTTACATCCCCTGACTCTAAATTTGAATCTCATGTAGGGATCAGCTAAGCATTTGCCGGCGTCCTGCACTTCCAGATTGTCACCAGGATTGGTAAATTTCACAATATAAATGTTTTCATGCTTCATCCGTTCATCTTTGGTCTGATCGATGGCTTCCTTTTAAATTGACAGTGCTTCTTCCCACAATACATGGCACGACAAATAACAACACCACTATTTATCATAAATGCTGCTTATGATTCTTGGCAGGTTAGTACAGTTTTGATCCTCAGGAAGCACAACGAAAATTCAAATCATAATTATCCATCTGCATATTGTACCTCTGAATAGATAGTAATTCATTTGTACTATTTCGATAAGGTAATGTCATGTATGTTTTGTTTCCTTTATTAGAAGTTATTTCTGTAATGCAATTCTCCTTTCATTTTTTCTAATCCTTCAGATGCACACAGATAAAGAACATTTTGGCACCGGGGGTCTCTGATCCCCATGGAACTTGGCGTAGCTGCAAGCTTGATATAAACAACTGCTCCCCTACTCAGCTGCAAACCATGCATGGTAACTTCTAGAATCCCTAGATTACTCCCTGAAGATATTCTTCATTTATTTTTGATAATTAACACCATTTCAAAGGCAGGCCTGTCAAAAAATTTACCTCACATCTTATCTTGGCGATTTTTATTCAGATTTCAGGACGCAATTCTTAAGAGCTTTGACTGGACTTGGCAACTCTGCATCGAAAGGAATGTTTATAGACTCTTGCTATGCACACTGCCAAACTGGAACGCAGGAGACATGGCTAAGAGACGACTCTCCGGTGCTGGGTAAAACGGTATGACACCCCATCATAATCACTACACCGCATGTTCTCTTTCATATCTTGATATAATAATCCATTTTTCTATTTGAAAATCTGTTTTACAGTCCATTGCAAAGGCAGTGGGAGACTGGTATTACGATCGAAGTCCCTTCCAAAAGATCGATTGTCCGTATCCTTGCAACCCAACCTGCCACAACCGTGTATTTGATCCCAATGTTCATCCAAACATATAGATTTGTATGAAAATCACTTATCATATTTATGAGTAAGTGAAGATAATTTAGAATGTGAGCTTGAATAAGAATGAAATAGACATTACAATTGATCAAGTCAATGAAATGAACAAAGGCAGCCGCTGAACTCAAAAATGTGTGCTGGGTGTCTTCGATCATTTGTTATGCAATTTATTGTTATTATCTCATTGGAATGAAATCTATTGTTTTCTTAGATGCTTTATTATTGGCATAAAATAGGGATTATTTAATAATGATCTTGTTTAAATTTTGAATGCTTGAGACATTTTTTTTCCCGCATAACTTGCACACGGTGAATTATGAACCTTCTCTCTAAAATTTAATAGGAAATATATTTAGAATTATGAGTAGAACTTATTTAAAATGAAATTGATCAATGTAGTCAAAATTTTAATGAGAACACTAGACAAGATGGGGTATGGAAACGTCAAGAGCTGTTATTTGAGAGAAAAATTTTAGTAAAAAAGAATTATCTTTACATATTGCATAAAAATATTTATTTGTTTTTAAACAGGGAATTTTTTAAATATTTATTACTTTAAAATGATCATCCACCTGATAATGACTTTGATTGGGTGGTTGGAACTGCGAAGCCCTGCCACTCACTTTGAAGTTAAAACTGTCATGTGATAAAATTATTAAGAATCAAATATAAAAAATATATATATTAATTTTACGGTAAACTTTAGAATTCTATTCAAAAATAATTTAGCAGTCAAATGCATTTTTGAATATTAATTTTTAAAAATAATATTATGGAATATATTTTCTCTTTTATTTATATTAATTAATTTTAAAAATTCATAATTATATTTAAATTTTATATCAAACGGTTCTTAAGTTATTTTTACTAAATATTTACTGAATTGCTACATTTTATTTACAGTATTTTTCAAATTACAGCAGAAAAGTCTCAAAGCCTAAAAATATTAGTATTCAAAATTCCACATATATAGGGTAAGGTGACTCCAGAGTGATCGCCGGCACTTTATTGTTGTCGTATTGAGTGTGGCCCATTTACTAAATGGTTGGTTGTATTTAATATTTTAAGTAGAGACGTAATGAGCCCAAATTGAAGTGGACTTCATTGCTTTCGTTACAATACTCTCCTGGCAGAAACCCTCAGCTGTGACAATCCGAAGCGCCACGGAAACCTTCGGTTGCAGTGTCAAAGACATCAATGGATTGGAGTTTCGTACGCAAAGCTTGGGAAAAAAGGTCTTCTAGCAGTGTTGGCTATTATGGTAAAGTAACATCAAGCTTTTTCACTTTACATTCCACTCGGGTAAAGCTTAGCAAATAGTACGACAATGATGTTGTTTGGAGCTTATAGGTGAGCCATAGAAGGTA
>JAWDEX010000001.1:8075613-8108299 GCA_035221805.1 Trichilia hirta | reverse complement strand
GAAGGTAGCTTTGCTTATTAACCACGACCCAAATGGACCATCTCGCGTATTGTCCACCATGTAAGATTGCTTTTGCATATACGTTCACAATTTAATTATAATTTGTAAAGTGTTTGAAATTTAAGTACAATCTAAACATATTTATAAGTATTAAAATAATAAATAGATCATTATGTAAAAAAAAAAAAAATCATCATACCTCAGCTTTCTGAAATTTGAAGATAAATTTGAGATATTTTTAAAACTTTCTATTTTTTTTTATGATAATATAAGCGATTAAATAAAAACTTAACAAGTTTAACAATCTCATAACCTGCTAATTTATACTCCTTCTATCAAAAAGCACAGGAAAAGTTTGTTAAACGTGAAAGACAAATGGAATTATAGGCCTCCAATTGTAAACAATTAGTCATTTTAAATAATCTTTAAGCCATTTTAAATATATTACAGCAGTAACTATCATATAAATAGATTAGATAACTTTACATTTAGCTCTTAGAATAATTTAAGTAACTTGACTTTTGGATAAGTTAAAATACTTTAAATAACTTAACTTTATGCCATATTCTAATATTCTCGTACTTAGTTCATATAATTTATTATTTACTATAATAAAAAACAAAATATATAAATTATAATGACAGTTCCCTTAAAAATGAGTATTGTCTTTCCTTCGTTACAGTGCATCGTGTCTTTTAAACATTAATCCACTTAATGAATAAACTTTATGTTTATTCTTGGTCCAAACTTAATAATATTTTCAATAATAAATATGTATAAAAATTAATTATGAAAAATTATCATAAATAGAGTTTTAATAAAATTCATTCTTATAACAAAAATTATCATAGATAGAGTTTTAATAATATTCATTCTTATAACGAAAATTATATGCAGGAACCAAATCTCATTCTATATAATCCTTACATTTTAACGATGATATGCCTTTTATTAAAGGATTAGCAATCATGAATTCAATGTTAATGTATTTAATGATTACCACTTTTTCTTTAACGCGTAATTTATGACTAGATACTTAACGTCAATGTATTTACTTCGATTACTACTTTTATTATTCTTAGCTATATAAAAATTGTAGTTGAATTGTCACAATATAGTTTTAATAGTATAAAAGTAAAATCCATAACTCTAAGCTCAATAATGAAACTTTTCATCCATACACCGTGAGAAATAGTCTCAAAACAAGATACTTATTTTTATAGTGAAAGTAGCAATTAAAATTTATTTTATGCTCCATCAAGATCTAGCTCCACTAGTAAATATAAAGATATATCTTGAAATTAATTTTCGTGAATCGATACATCTAATAAAATTTATATTATAGTAGTCAATTATTTTCAAATTATTAGTTTGTCTGTATATAAGTATATAGTCTTTGATTTTTTGAAGGAATCTTATCACTTTCTTTACAGATTTCTAATGGTTTATACATTATTTGATATCTTTCTAATATTCTAATTGCAAATGCAATGTCAGACCTTATACAAATCTGAGCTTATATCAAGCTTCCAATAATAAAAGCATATTTAATATTTTTTATTTATTCTCTTTTAAGATCATTCTTCAAGCACTAGTTCAAATTACACTTACCATTCTTTACAATAAAAGCTACACTTGGTAAATAATCCTTCATTCAAAATCTTTCTAAAACTTTATTTATATAAGTTTTCTAAGAAAGACTTAAAATTCCTTAAAGTTTGTCTACATATATTTTGATTCCAATGACTTAAGATGCTTCACCTATATCTTTTATATCAAAATTTTTAGGAAAAAATTATTTCACCTCATATAATTTATCTTTATAATGGGTTACAAGTAAAATATCATCAACATATAGAATAAAAAAACAAAATTTGCTTTCACTAACTTTCTAGTATATATATATTAATCCATAATATTTTCTATAAATGCAAATAAAGAGATAATATCATAAAATTTTAAATATCACTGACAGAGGCTAGTTGGATTTATATATGAATTTTTTAAGCTTGCACACTAAATGCTCACTATTATTAGAGGAAAAACCTTTTAATGCTTTTATATAAGTTTCTTTCTCTAAATCTCTATTTAAAAATGCAATTTTCATATTCATTTATTATAACTTTAAATAAAATGTGCAACTAATGCTATAATAATATAGAAATAATCTTTCTTAGAAACAAGAAAAAGTTTTCTTGTAATCTATTTTTTTACTTTAAGTAAATCTTTTAGTTGCAAGTCTTACTTTATATATTTTAATATTGCCTAATAAATCTTTTTTTTGTTTTGTTTTAAAAATTCATTTACATTCAATGATTTTTGCACTACTAGACAATTGAACAAGATTTCAAACTCCATTGTGTACCATAAAATTCGTTTTATCTTTCATGGTATCATATTGTCGAATTAATTTTTTACAATTTATGGCTTTTAAAAATATTTCAGAATTATTTTTTAGTCCAATATTATAGCCCGATTCTTATAGATACATAATATAATTACTAAAAGTTATTGATTTTTTTATTATAGTAGATCTCCTTTGTGTTGTTTTAATATTTTCTAAAGAAATTTGTTTTTTAGTTGACTAATCAACAATTTCTAATATTTTTTTAATAATTTAATCTACTAAATTATTATTGGCAACTGATGAAACTTTATTGATTGGTTTTACAATACTCTTTTGGTCTTAATGAGTATTATGAACAATAATCAATCTATCACTTAAGGTGAAAGGTTAAGCATTAATATGATACTTTTCGGAAACAATATCTTGAAATGATCACTTTAACTAATTAAGTTATTCTTAAAAAATTTTGCATTTCTTGATTCTATAATACTAGTGCTGTGAGATGAAAAATAAAATTTATAACTCTTAGACTTTTCGACATATCCAATAAAATACCTACTAATGGTCCTTGGGTATAGTTTCTTTTCTTAAGAATTATAGATTATTACTTTAAACAAACATCTCCAAATATGTATATATTGCAAACTCGATTTCTATCTTTTTCATAATTCAAATGGTGTCTTTGAGATAGCCTCGGTTAAAACTTAATTTAATATATAAACTATCATTTTAAGAGTTTTAATTTATAAAAAATCAGATAGTTTAAAGTTACTCCACATACTCCTTATCATGTCTATTAAAGTTTTTTTTTTTTTTTTTTCTACCATACCGTTCTAGTTTAGAGAACTACATATAATGTATTAGGCAACTATCCCATACTCTTAAAAAAAACTTTGCAAATGGATTAGGTGCTTGTTCATTTTTTATATATCTACCATAAAATTGTCTATTTCTATCTGATCTCACAATCTTAATTTATTTATTACGTTGTTTCTCTATTTTTATCTTGAAAACCTTATAGGCATCTAATGCTTCACTATAATTACGAAGCAAGTAAATATATATGTACTATGAATAGTCATTTACAAAATAGATGAAGTATTTCAGACTGTTTGCATCCATATCAAAATAATAAATACTTGTATGTATGATCTCTAATATGTTAAGAATCTTTTTAGCACCTTTCTTGAACTTATTACTTTATTTTCCTTTAATGTACACAATTATGAAAATTAATAAAATTCAAAATACTAAGTATTTTATTATTTATTAATCTCTTAATTCCTTGTATAGAGATGTGTTCCAATCTTTGATGTTATAATATAGAGGAGACTTTATTAATAACGTATTACTTTATACTGGTGTGAACATGCATAGTATTATGAGTGATATTATTTTGCAAATTAATAGAAAAGACCATCAGATAATATACTATTTCTAACAAAATTAGATTTATAAAATAAACTAAAATTATCTCTAAAAATTAAAATGAATATCCAAAAGTCACAAGCATTGAAACTAAAATCAAATTCTTAGAAAATTTAGGAATATAAAATACCTTTTTCAAATTTAAAATAAAATCACTACTTAAAATTAAACACCATGTATTAACAGCTTCTATATGTAAATATATCTTTTTTTTTTAAATAAATACATTGTTCACTTTTAATAAGTTTTGCATATCCTATAAGGTATTTAAAATATAGATTGTAGAATTAGAATCAATCCACCATGTGTTATAAATAACATAAATTATATTAAATTCATAACAAACTAATAAAATTGATTTACCTTTCTATTCAAACCATTTATAAAATTTTATGGAATTTATATTCATTTGTCCCTTCATTTTAAAAAAAAAAAAAAAAAAAAAAAAAAAAAAAAAAAAAGCACACTTAGATTCCCTTTTTACTTTCAATACTTTGGGTTAGTATTTTACATCTCCCTTTCTTTTCGGCCTACTTCTAATTTTTTTCTTGTCTTGCCATCATTACACTCTATCTTCATTCCATTATCTGCCTTCTTTCTTTCTAAACACATATAGTCATAAGTTTATTAATTGATCATTTATTCTTATGTGTTATAAGATATTTTAAGGAGTCTATATTATTGTGGAAGAATGTTTATATATAATGCATAAGAAAATTTTAAATATATCAACCTTAAGAGTCTTTAATTCAGTTGTAATATTCCTCATTTATATAAGATAATCACACACACCTACCATTGTAATGATAAAAATTTCATAATTAGGGTATTAGCAATTGCTTTATCTAAAGATATAAATTGTTCATCAATAGTCTTTAATAATCCCTGATAATTTTATTCTAATCTACTGAATTGCAAATACTATTTGAAATTTTGATTTTTATGAACATCACACTGAAGCGATTAGATATCTCTCATCATTTATAAAGTGCGATTTTGTTTGAAGTACATGATGAAGTAATAATTGATTCATCTTTCTAGACAATATAATAAATATCCATGCACCTTAAATGAAGGAGAATATTTTTCTTTCATACCTTATAATTATTATTCCTTAGTTAAAGAACATTATATTTAATATCAAAGAAATTCGTAGACTACATAATTACATAAAAACACACATACTTATGAGTTAAACTAAGACTACTTAAGCATATCATGTTTTATCAATGTAAATCATGTTTAAAAATATGAATCTAATAACATAAAATTTGCTTGTAGGCTAAAGTTTTAATTCATTAAACACATATATAATTTTATGATAAAACTAGCAAATTATATTTTTTTTCTTAATTCTTGTAAGTAAATTAAGAAATACGATTTGGTATTTTATCCTAATTAATTATATAAATATAATACAAATTCTTGTAGGATAAAATTTATCATATTCAATATAATTAATGAAAATTAATATCATAATAATATCTTAAAATGATTAATATATAATTTTTAAAATATGAAAGTTACTATAATTACTCCTTAATTAATTAAAATTATATGAATCACTTGACAATAAATTTTTAAAGCTATTGTTAATATTGTTTGAGTAAAAAATCACTCCAAATATACTCGACAATAGAAATAATAAAATTTTATAAATTGCATAAACTTCATACAATTTAAATATAAATTATTAATATAAAATTAATTTTGTATGCATAATAAAATAATATTTATACATACAAATATCAAATTTATGCATTATAAGACAAAATGTGCATAATAAATGAATTTCAATATTAATTCATCTTAATATGCATATAAAAATTTATCAATTACATATACAAATATTAAATCTATAATTAATACATGTATTACAAAACAAAAATATGTATAAACAATTTAATCCATACGAACAATTTGCAAATAGTTCAAATATAAATTTTGGAAAAAAACTTGCACACAAAATTTATTTGGACGAGTGGTAGGAGCTCAAAGCTTGCAAGTTAGGTGTTAGAGTTCAAATTCCGTTGCCCACAAATTCAATTCAATTTTCTTTTATTGAATCCATACTTGATGTTTGAAAAACTAAAATTATTCTAAATTTAATTTTTTAATAATTTATAACATTATTTGTTACTATAATACGTCAAAATTTGAAATATAAATCAAAATATTTTTAAGTGCAAATAAAAGTTTTCGAAAATTAAAAAAATTTGAAATAGAGGCATTTAATACTCTTATACTAATTATTAAAAATTTTAGTACGATCTAAATATATTTATAAGTATTAAAATATTAAATAGATCATTACAAAAAAAAAAAAATTGACAGACCTTTTATTATTGAGCTTTTTAAAAATTAAAGATGAATTTGAAATACTTATAAACTTTTCTAATTTTCTTACAATAACGTAATTAATTGAATAAAAACTTAGCAGGATTAGGGACTTTAAAATCTTTTAATTTGTAAATTCTTTCTATCAAAAAATATGGGAAAATTTTTTTGAATGTGAAAGATAAATACCCATCAATTGTCAACAATTAGCTATTTTAAATAAGGTTTAAATGAGCCTGATTGCATTAAGACAATAATCACACTGTAAATAGTTTAAGTGACGTGACCTTTTACTCTTAAAATAATTTAAGTACCTTGACTTTTAAGTGAGTTCCAGTATTTTAGGTTGTTTAACCTTATGCCACGTTGTAATAAAATGTACATTTCTTTCAAATATTATCTTAGATTCTGATTTGTTATGAAGGTTGGGTTAGACAAAAAATTGATAGAACTTGTAAATTGATTGTAAAGCATTGTTATTCTTACTGTCTTTGTTGCTAATTATTTGGTGGTTTGAGTGTCAATCATTCGATACTGAAACGTAGACTTTGTTTATATTAGGATGAAACTGGATAATTTTTGTTAGAACCTATCCTTCCTTTCAAAATCTTACAACGCAGTAAAATTTCTGTCTGTCAATTTTTTTTGGTTTCAAAACACGTAATTTGCTGGCTGATTTTGGTTTTCGCAATAGAGAAGTGGAAGGAATCAAAACCGATCCGATTGAATTGAAGTAATTTATTGATTTTATCAAACAACTGGGAGCTTCATCATTGGGCAAAACCAATGTAAGTTATGCTGCTGCTATATTTATCATAACATCTGTAAATTTATTTATAATTAATGAAATAATAGTCAACAGATTAATTTATTAAAGTTTTAAAATAATAATAGATTATAAATGATGAATGTTGAATCTTTTAATTGTATTATTTTAATTTACTTAAAATCTATTATTGTTTTTATTTTGTAGAAAGTAGATTGACTGTAAAAGTGGCATTTGGAGCTTGTATTATTAGTAAACCATAGATCGTATATATCATGGTCCTTTATATATATATATATATATATACATATATGAACCTTGAACGTGTTGTATTATTTTGCCATATCTTGTGGGGCAAAATATTTGCTAGAAATGATTAAGGAAATGTTTCTCTGGGATATGGATTTCTTTATGATGAAATCTGGGTATGGCACTCCATTGTCATGAATTTAAATTAAGGGATACGCTTGTCAGATAATAATTTGGTAATGTGATTAGCTGGTTAAAATTGTAAAGATGCTTTCTTTCTAACAGGACTCTATTTTTTCTTTTTTACAGCGATGGAAAACCCTTCAAAGAAATTTTTGTTGCAGAATTTATTTATTGTGGAAGTGTACTTTGAATCATTAGCTATTAGATTGCTATTGTACTATCAGTATATGTAAACCTGGCTGGCAAGTGGATCTCATACAGTTTTTCATCGTTTCTTTCTCAATGGTTCTTTTATTGCGTTTGAAAGTTTGGCGGTTGAAATTTTGATGACAGACATTGTTACCTCAAGTCACGACAATTGGTTCTCTGCAAGATCCATGAACACACTAAAACCTGCTGCTGAAGGTGCTATTGTTATGCAGACAAAAGTGGTAGCATTGTAAGTAAATTCAACATCTTTCAGCATGCTTCGAAATGGAAACTGGGGATCTAAACTTATGACTTTTCTGCTTAATTCTGTTCCCTGTGTTGGATATGAAGGTTCAATCTCTAACTGTGGATTCTGTTTATCAACTTTAATGGCAATTAAGTATAAGAAATCTTTAATTATCTTCTATATACAAAAAATGTCGCTGAAGTGTCTTGATTTTCAATTTATTTCATCACTAGCATAGGCCCTGGTTACTCCATTGGAAAAGCTGGAGAGGATGCCACATAGCAGCTGTTTAAGTTCCTATATAGAACGGCCCTTGGAATCAATAGATAAAATCACCTTATAGGCTTATTATATTGATTAATCCTGGTTCTATGTGCTACAAGATTATCTGTTCAAATCAAGTCTGATGGACAACATTGCTTTGAGCTTACTGGTGTCTATGTAGATTATCTGTTCAAATCAAGTCTGATGGACAACATTGCTTTGAGCTTACTGGTGTCTATGTATGCTAACTTTTCTTGGTTTTTCTGGTGCGACTTAGTCGCTCTAGAAAGATAATTAAAATAAAATGTAACCCAATTTACTTCACCAAAATTGAAACTCAATGTTTGATAATTTTCACCGTATTCAAAATTTAAGTCGACCATCTTATGTAGCATTGGCCAAAAATTTAAAATTATATTTACTTACTTGTCACGGTATCCCTGTCGTACGGCATTCTATTTACTGTTCTATTAGCGTATGTATTCTGCTCACATCTGTATCAACGCTCGGTTTTGGTATTGTGGGGCTATCTAAATATATATTTTCAATCAATTTGTTCTCTGAATTCAGTTGAAAAATAGATAATGAGGAAGGGTAGGTGTACTATGGGCAAGAGATAAGTGGCACTGCAAAAGAGATTGGATGGAGAATAATTCGGTATATTTTGCAAAGTCCCTGATAAAAATTGAATCAGCTTCACCAAGCACAGTAATTATGACAGTGAAAACTACTTAAACCACAAAGAAAGCAATTTTACCAATTGTCTTTGGTTATCAACCTTTTCAGTTTATGATTCATAAAAAGAATTCTGGAACCATAATGTTAATAATATAGTTCAACCTCTTTTAACAAGTTTTTCTGTTACCAGATCCTCGGAATTGACCTGAAGGCTATTTTGCAACCTGTAATTTGCGAAGAGTCTGCCTGAAAGAAGGCCTCTCCGTGATGATGCATCCAATGATAACCCAAGACATAAATGGCATTATATCTGTCCTATTTGCATCCTTGGAGTTGCCAATGAAATGAGTTAATGATTCTGTTTCAGAAATGAGAACTGCTTACTGATAGAAAATAGCTATTGGAATGTCGAGTTGGTCTGGTAGAATCCGGACTGTCAGTGGACATGATAATGTGTAAATCATGCTGGAATACCATATCGTTGCTTTTAGCTTCTGGGGATTATTGTCATGAGGATCAGAGTCATAACCTGACAGATCTAACATGGATATGATTGTAACATCCTGGATTGGAGTTGGACTTTGGTGTCTAGAATGCTTACTTGTATTGCAATATGTTGATCACGCTGACAGAAATTGATCCTTTTACAAAACTGAAATTAAATTGGTCTGATGACATTTGTCGAATTTCTTGCAATAGATAAATTTTATCATATATAAGTGAAATAATTTAGACGTAGACAACATAAAAATTAATAATTAGGAATATCTTTGTCCTAAAATTCTGGAAAATAATTTTAATATCAAAATGTAAGAATAAATATATATACAAACTATAAACATGAAAAAGAAAATTGAATTAAATAATGTTGCCAATGCCAATCCCATGAGACCACCTATACCATACCATTAAAGTTTGCTACATTATGGAAACGACATCACGTTTTCACTTCCCAAAAGATATTCAAATTATCTTGGACGTGTTGTAATGTTGCGGGAATTATGATATTGGCGGTCCATGATTCCATAGAATGCTGTTTCGGAAAATCCATAACCTGGCGCATATTTATTGGACAAGAGTACAATGTCAGAAATCTCAGTTGGCATTTCAAACACGAATTTAATAACATATAGGTAACTACTTTTTTATAACTTTTTAAATAAATAGATGATTTAGTAATTTGTATCAAACAAGTCCCCATGATCATTCCGATTCAAGTCTTTCGTATTATGCACTCTTAGACTGTCATGGTCAAAATCACCGGTAGAGGTGACAATGTATGTGTTGGAAGCCTGCCAAATAAAATATAATAATTTTAAGTTAATGCAATTATTTTTATTTAGTAATTATTATGTCAAAAGTCTAAAATATTAATTTAGCATGAATATTAACAAATTGAATAAGTTGATGATTTCTCTCATATGATAAAATTTTAGTATATTTAAATATATTATAAAATATATATAATGTTTTAAATATACAAATATTTTCAAAAAATATATATGTAGCATGATTTACTTAAAAAAAATGACAAAAATCACGAAATAATTCTTTTGAGTCATAAATAAATTAAATTAAAGTAATTATTTAGAAATTTATTGTGTTATAAATAAATTTATATTTTTAAAATTTTAAGATTGAACACAAAATAATTAATGGTTGTGTTACATTAGTGTTAGTTATTTAATAATTATATGATTTTAAATTAATTTAAATTAGCTAATTTTATATTTTTTTGGTGTTGGATTGAGGGGTATGTGTAATAAATTTCCACTTGTAGACAAAATCCAAATTATAGTATTTAGTTTATTTAATTTAGGGACCTACGGGATACAAATGTATAACTATGCACTTTGTTTAGAAATTGTAAACAACTAGGGGTTTATATGTAATTATTCCAAAATTTTATTGAAATGCACTCTCCCAGAAACTCAGGCAGAAATCCAGATGAAGCCATGTTCCTGCTGCTTCACTCCCTCTCTCAATAATACATCTTTACAGTCACTTCCTTTGCTGGAAAGTCAATCTCTCTCTATATGCGAGCAGCTCATTCTCATTCCTCACCCAAGCACACTTTTCATTCTTCAGGAAAATGTATTGAAGTTTCATTGTCATTTTCAGATCTGAAAATCTGAATAGCTGGAGCTGAATCCCTTTCTTCGTTGTTTATATAATGTAATTAAATCTCAAATCGGTCAATGGGATCGAGTGGGAGTAAAGCTTGCTGTAATGAATCCACAACGGCCTCGTCTAGTAACAGAGGAAGATCTAGAGGCAATTGGGTTTTTCAGTCCTCTTGTCTCGGCACTACATCTGGATCTCGCCAGAGTCACAGTGACAGTCAGGTAGCACATTCTGCCATTTTGTAGTTATTGATTATAATTTTTATGGAAACAGAGATCGTGATTTCATTTTTTTTGTTTATTTATTTATTTATGTATGTATTCATGAAATTTCACTTTTAATACCGGAGACACACTTAGTGTTGTCATGCACCTACATTTGTTACTAAAACTTTAGTTGTAATAATTTATGAGCAGAGTAAAGAAAATGGTGGGAACCAGAGTGAAACAGAATCGGATGAATTGAAAGTGGAATGTGAAAGGAAAGTGAAAGATGGATTGCCATGCATATCTTCTAGTGATGAGCTTGGTGAATGGGGTGAAGCAAGTATTACTTCCACGACTGGTAGCAGCTCTACTCGATCTTCTTCAACTCCCAGTCGATTTCTTTCTCGCTTTAGTTTCATTCCTGGTAATATAAGTTTCAGATTAAGCAGGGCAACCAGTTTAAGTTCTTCCAGGGCATATACTGATGGGCAAGATCTTCGTCTAGGGTCAGGAACCACTAGTAATGACTTTTTTGATAGAACGGAAGCTCCGCATGGAAATCCTGGACAGTGTCATCAAGATACTTCTACTAGTTTCCTGGACATTTTGCAAGAAAATCAAACTAGTTCTTCTGTTCGGAATGCAACAAGAGATGGTGATAGCTATAGAATTGGTGTCAATGGAAATGTGCATTCTCCGAGAGTTCCTAATGAGTTGGAGAACATGGGAACTAGAGTTTCTGATAGGCGGACTGGAATGCGTGAACCTGTTGAAAGGAATGTTCGCTTTAGTCGAACCCTCAGTGTTGGGAGGCTTCGTGATAGAGTTCTTCGCCGATCATCATTAACTGATATAACATTTTGTCCTTTGCAGCAAGAGAGAGAAGTGAGGGATGCTAGTCAAAGTAGTGGGAGGAATGCCTTTGGTGGTGACGCAAGAATGCCAATACCTGAAAGTAATGTTAATACCTTGACAACAACATCTGGTTATCCTCCATCCAGTATGTCTAGCTCCTTGTTAAGCATTCAAGATCAAGAGGTTGAAACCTCGAGGTCAAGAGAAGCCAGGTACCATGATTTATTGGAGCACAGATCAAATTTCCTTGAAAGGAGGAGAAGAATACGATCTCAGGTGTGTTTCCTGCACTGAGTTATCTTTTGAAGGTTTCCATTAGGCATTTTCTCTATCAAAGAACACATAATGAGATCTCAAGCTTGGAATTTCCTCTCTTATTTTGAATTTTTTTCATGACCATTACACCATCTTTATATTGCTGATTCAGTTGGTACTACATGTGCTATATTACAGAGTAGGATGTTAGGCATTTGCCTGTTCAATTCAAGAAAATTACTTGGACCAAAATTAGTCGTGGATGATTGGTCCATACTTGGACTAGTTTCCACGATGTTTTCTCTTTTCTCCCTTCACAACTGAAGCTCCACATTTAGATTAATGATTAACATATTGAATGGTTTAGGTTCGTGCTCTTCAGCGATTGGGAAGTCGTTTTGAGAACCTTTCTGGGCATGAGAGGTCTTGTATCTTATCTGGTCAACATAGAACAGGTGGTTGCACATGTCGTATGAGTAATCGGGATGCTACTTCCAACGATGACACTGGAACTAGGGCCAGCATATCAAGAATTGTAATGTTAGCTGAAGCATTATTTGAGGTTATGTTAATATATTTGCACTGTTTCTAACAATCATTATGCAGGGCGTTTCCCCATTTATTAATATTGCAAGTTTGAATTTCCTGGACTTATGTTCATTAGGTTCTGGATGAAATTCATCAGCAATCTGTGGTGTTATCCACTCAGCCTTCTGTGTCTTCGTTAGGATCTATTCCTGCACCTAACGAAGTAGTGGAATCTTTGCCTGTCAAATTTTATACCAAATCACAGAAATATCAGAATGAGGAGGCTGCACAGTAAGTATTTTTGTTCATCAACAGCCTGACTCCTTTGTTTTCAGCATCTTCGATTGAGGTGGTATTTTTTTTATTTGACTCACTGAGTGGTGGGATCGGCATCGAAAACTAATAATTTCATTTGTGTTGAAAATTTCTAATAATGAAGTGATTTTGGGAATTTGTCTATGGAGTGATGTTCAGCCAAAAACATAAAAATGCATCTGTCCTATATTTTATATCAAATGTGTCATTGATAGTTCAAACTGTTTTTTAAGTTTGTGTAATTGTGTTGACTTTTGCCAGAGTTAGCTATTGATGGCTTGAGTCAACTATTTTTTTTTTCAAAGCAACGTAAAAGAAATTATCATTATCCTTTATGGATAGCTCTTAGCCATGGTTGACTTTGCATCATCTCTTTTCCTCTTCCATACACCTCTTTGTCTATGTAGTCTGTTTTGTGCATTTCCCCTTCAAATTATTTAGTTTCATAAAAAATAACACTTCTTAATTTCTTTTATATCTTTAAAATTTATCAATATTATATTGGCATCTTTTTGTCCTAATGGAAATTTGGCGTTACTGAAATGAACAGGTGCTACATATGCCTTGTGGAGTATGAGGAAGGCGACAGTGTGCGGATATTACCATGTCATCATGAATTCCATAGAACTTGTGTTGATAAATGGCTGAAAGAGATTCACAGGTAAGAGGTGGATTTATTTTGCTCTGTCTGTTTTGTGAATTTAATCATTATTGAACTGATTTGCATGTTTTCTTCAAACTCATGTTCAGTGAGAGCTATTTTGTTATATTCTTGCAATTAAGGGCAATGAATTTAGTAAAAAAGAATATTTGGTGAACTGGAAGAACATTGCCTTAGAAATTGGGATAAATGAGTCTGGTCCCTCCTGTTATAGCTGACACTCAAAAGGTGGATAGTAAATTTTATGTATATTGATATTGGCAGCACAAATTGAAGGTTGACCAAATGAAACCCACAATATCCTCCAAATGTCTTAACTTTCACCAGTTGCATGTGATTTAGGGTTAAATGTGGATGAAGGGTTCTTAGAAATGCAAACTTTGGCCATTTTTTTAATAATCTTTTGACCTGTTCATCTTGAATATTTTAGTGTTTGGAGGAGTTTGGAAATATTAGTCCAACACAAGGTCATGAGGTTCATAGGAATGCTCTTGCCCACAACTCAAGATAGCCTGGGATTTATCTTCTCTGTTGTTCTGCTTAGATCACTTTCCTGGATCTCTTTGAGCAGTGTCTATTCTTCTACAGAGTATACCCCTATAGATGCAAGATGCATTGCACATTTCTGTTTCTGTTTGACATATTGAGTGCTCCTCTGAATTTCAGTCACTCTCATCCCTTTAATCTGTTTTATGATAATTCAAAAAGTAAAAAAAAAGGTTTTATGGCTATTTAGAATGTGCCCTTGCCAGCATCAAATGACACACACATATTGCATGGCATAAGTTGGAGGGGAACGATGACTTTAATGGAGAATTGAATCACTATCAAAGAATATTATCCCTGTGCCACCTGCTTCTCTGTTTAGCTTCTTTTTATTTTTTAAATAGAAAGTTTAAGCACTCAATGAATTAAATAATTACTAATAATGCATACTAATAATTTGTTTAAATAATTTCATGGCTGAATTGAGTGGTTTAGACCCAAGGATCCACCAATCTAAGATATTATATTCCACGAGTTTGAAGACTACCAGGGTTGTAGGGTCTCGAATTAGTCTTCAGTTTTGGACCTTGACATATCTATGAAGGTTGAAGAATTCTTGAGTATCAATAAAAAAATCTTTGTCCACAAATTGAAACCATATGCTTCTTCTTCTCTGGTCATGAGAAAGCACTTGATTACAAACTTTTGAGCATTTATTAAATGTTATTTTTTCTTTCTGGTAAGGAGGTTCTCTATCCTATATGAAACCTTTAGTTTTCCTACCTACTTTTAGTGTTTAAATTAAGCGTGCTTTATTGATGATGTATTGATGTTAATGAATTCACTAATTTTACCATTCCATGCAGAGTTTGTCCACTTTGTCGTGGGGATATCTGCAAATCTGATTCATTGCCATCGGAAAATTAAGGTGCGATGTGTTGCTATTAGAAAACAAAGGTGTCTGAATGTGCAGTCTGCTTCTTGTAGACACTTGAGAAGTAGTCTACTACTCCCTCTTTACAATAAGGCTGGATGAGAGTGAAATAGTACGACTGCTTGGAAAGTTCAGCCCTTTTCTTATTGCGGCTGTTTTGGTCTTACTTTTTCTGGCTTCGATTGCAGAATTCAATATCAAGTTCAAACCGTTGTAGAAATGGGACTCAACTGCGTCATTGCAGTTGGTAACATGAAAGCAGGGGTAGACAGTGAGCTGTTGTTGTAATTTCTGATTTCCAAATTTGTTTGATGGGCATAATCTATCATTCTTATGTTCATGAAATGTCATACATTATAGTTTAAATTTCCAATTTCTGCACAGTATTTTCATATTATTTTTTTCCCGTCTAATATTGTCAAAAATTCTCGTTCAACTAATTATCCACAAACGGAAACAAATTTGTAATAATGGGTATAAAAATAATATTATTTGAAGTATAGAAATATACTGTCTATTACATTAAATACGCTTAAATTGGATACTATTCAAATTAATCAAAACAATCAGATTAGTGTAATGTAATTTAATAATGTGGACGAAACAAAAGCATTTGAATTTTTTATTTTATTTTGTTTTGATTTGATGTTATGTTGGTTTATTTGGATCTGTATTCCTTCATTCATTGAAACAGTAATTATTAAGAAAATTAGTATTTTGAGAATATTAAAAGAATTTTTATTTGTTTTTTGCACAGATGTAAATTGAAGATGAAGAACAAAGCCAAGTTCAATACAAACAGGAAAAGCAAAGTCAGAGCGAGGGCTTCAACATTCCATCGAATTTTTTTTTTTTTTTCCTATTTAAAAATGATAGATTTTGTTTTTAATTATTAAAATTTCTTAATAATTCGTTAATGGGATGAAAATATTCATGTCTTGGTATATATATATTTCATTTCTTATATATATATATATATATATATTACTTAAAACAACAACATATAAAAACCAAATCAACTAATTAGCTCCAATAGTTTAAAAATATTTATTAAAATCTTAATCTATTAGGACAATCACTACAGTAATATTAGTTGAAGAAATAATACAGTATATTTTTTGACAAGAATAAATGAAAAATATTATAATATATATAAGAAAATTTTAAATATTTTGCAAGTAAAAATAAAATATATCTTTCTAATTTTGAATTTTAATTAAAAATATTAACAAAATTAAAAATTTTATTAGAAGATTTATTTTTATTTTATTTTAACTTATAAATATTTTAATATACATTAGTTGTTGAAAGGACATATATGTCATAATACTCACATTAGATATTATACATTTATGAAATAAAACAACTTAATATTTATAGTAAGATATCAAATAAATAAATAAATAAACAAATAATTTTTTAGAGACTTATTCAAACTTCAGCTGAATTCAAATGTCTTCAAATTTAATAAATATTTTAAATAATATTAGGGCTAATCACTTCAATTAGTCAAATTTTAAAAGTTTATGTCTTTTATATATTATTTATTTGTATTAAATATTCATTAAATAATTAATAATAAGTGTAGGCGCTTTTGAAATTAGTTTTAGAGCTAAAATTAAATAAACAATTTTTTTTAAAATTGAAAATTAAAAATTAAAAAAAAAATTGATTGATATATTTAGAATTGAACAGGTTGGTTTAATTGAATTTTATTATTTTATAACTTTAATATATTAATTTAAAAAATCTATTAATAAAAATACAGTATGTGTTATTATATTTTAATTTTTAAAATTCAATTTTTGAGTTTTTTTGAAATTAAATTGAAAACTTAACTCAATCCAGAAAAAATAAAATTAAACATGAAAAATAGACCGGCCATACGAATAATAAACTTATTTGATAGAAATTAAGAAATTATATTTTTATTTGAAAAATACAAACAATCAAGGGACTTGCATATTATTACATCTGCGAGAACTGTGAAAACAAAATAGGTAATTTAAATTTTGGAAATTCAACTTCCAGATGGGACAAGGGGAGGTAAAGCCGTGCTCTCGGACCGAAGCTACAGAGTAGAGAATGACAGCAAGAATCGTCATAGTGATGGTGGGAAAGGAAATTTCAAGAGCTGAGGGCAAAATTGCAGGATTCCCAAAAGTATAATGCTGCAAATATGAACACAATCACATGTATCGATGAGAACCAAAACCAAGACCTGATCGAAGCTCAAAACCAAGCCAACCCCCAAATTCAAACCCCATCCCAAACCCAGACCCGGCGTCCTCGTGGCTTCGCGGCTACGGCAGCCGCCAATGCGATGGGTCCCATAAACACTGCCGCCGGGAAGGGAAAGAAAGAGAGAGAGAAAGAGAAAGAGCGAACGAAGCTTCGAGAGCGACACCGTCGAGCAATCACGAGCCGAATGCTGGCTGGGTTGAGGCAGTATGGTAATTTCCCCCTTCCGGCACGTGCTGACATGAACGATGTACTTGCTTCTCTTGCACGTGAAGCTGGCTGGACTGTTGAGGCTGATGGCACCACTTATAGACAATCTCAGCCCATGCAACAAATGGTTGGTGTTCATATTTTTATTTATGATTGTCTTTGCTTGTTCAGAAATTTGTACATAATGATATCTGCTCATCATTGTTACTTGTCATCGCATGAAGAATATTGTTCATCTACTCTGTGAATGCATGTAGTTTGCTTGATAAGCAAAATGATTGTGTTTCTTTTTCTTTTCCTTTTACAAGTGTGACAATTTTGATGTGTGATAATGGACAGGCGACATTTCCTGTGAGATCAGTTGATAGCCCACTATCAGCTAATTCGTTGAAAAATTGCTCTGGGAAAGCAGCTGTAGACTGTCAGCCATCGGTTCTGAGAATAGAAGAGAGCTTGTCACCAGCATCTTTTGATTCTGTTGTAATTCCTGAGAGGGATGGGAGAAGTGAGATGAATGCAGGTACCAGCCCAGTCAATTCAGTTGACTGTTTGGAGGCTGATCAGGTTAATTTATTCTCTAGTTAAAAGGAGTTCCACTGTGAGTTGCTATGACCTTTTGGGCTTTAATGATTCAAGCAGACATTAAATTGCCTTAAGCTTGCCTTTCTTGATCATTGTGTTTTTGTAAATGTTGTTTCATTGACATTAGAATTCTGCACAACTACTGTTTTACATTGGTTGTGTATTTTGTGTAGCTTGAGAGAACGTAGCCACAGCTTGACAGAATACCTATTGGAGTTTCTTTCTTTCTTTCATTCTTGTCTCTATTAAATAACCCTTTTGCACCTCTGATGCCTTTTTTTCATTGAAAATTTAATATGCCTTTTTTTCCTGGTCAAGAACATAATATTAGTTGGTTAACTTTTGCTTATAGTTTTGGACATGACTCACTGACCTGAGATGTCATTATTCTTTGTATCAATTAAGTTTGGGGGCTTTATGCTTAAGTTTGCTGAATTTGTTAGTTTCTTAATCTTTAAATTGTGGGCTTTTCTTTGCAGCTGTTACAAGATGTTCGTTCTGGGGAGCAGGAGAATGATTTTACAAGAACACCATATGTTCCTGTGTATGTAATGCTTCCAGTAAGTGGTTGCTATTTTTGGTTTGCTGCTTTACTTCTTTTCGTCTTGAGTTCACAACTTTTATCTTTATAGCAACTATTTTTAGTGTTTGTTTACTTTCTTATCTATTGAGATTTTTAATTGTTTCTGAATTCTTGAACACCTGGGGATTTTGCGGCAGACTCACATCATCAACACTTTCTGCCAGTTGGTTGATCCTGAACTCATTAGGCAAGAGCTAAGTCATATGAAGGCTTTGAATGTAGATGGCGTCATTGTAAATTGCTGGTGGGGTATTGTTGAAGGCTGGAATCCTCAGAAATATGCTTGGTCTGGCTACAGGGAGCTGTTTAACATAGTCAGAGAATTTAACCTGAAATTGCAGGTGTTTTTTCATTGCTTATTAGAGCTTTTTTTTCTCTAAAATACATAGGACAGATCTCGCGGTAGAATTCCTGGTATAAAATATATGCATATCTTCTTTTGAAGAAATATTTTTTCTCTTTTCTTCTTTGCCGTGCAGGAAAGGACATACTGATGAGATGAGATAGTCTTGTACTATTATTGTTTTGGTTTTGGTGATAGCGTGAGTGTGTTTTAGATAAGATAGAGCTTTCTAAAACAGTGAAGTATATAGGGATATATCAATATTTTCTATCAATTTTTGCAATCAAAATACTGGATTGTTGGCAATAATGCCATATATTCCTATATTCTTCTTAAAGCTAGGGTGTAGATTTTTTGAATATGTGTCTGAATTGTCAGTGTAACACATTTTATAGTGTGAAAGCAATATTAGTCATCATTAGGACAGTTTTCTTTTTATGGCTTCTTCATTGTACATTGGCACCCTATGATTAGGTCTTCATCTTACTGTTTTCATCCTCTACTACATATGCACAAATAAGTGTCCTGGGGCTTTTGCTTTTGTTTCTAAACTTGATTCTGCTTGTTGACAGACTGGCATGGCACACAAATAGAAAAATATGGAATTTTATGAAAATGCTTGTTGTTCATTTGCAAGTTTGTAGACTGTATTCTTAAACTTGTATGAGTAAAGAAGTTATAAAATGTTTGACTAATAAGTTTGTAATTCATCCACTATAATCATTGATTATTTCATGTCGCGACAATTATCATTCTTAGCCGTAAATATATTAGCTTATATGGAGAATTTTATTTCAAATGGTTACTATAGGGAATAGCTTATATGGAGAATTTTATTTCAAATGGTTACTATAGGGAATAGCTTATATGGAGAATTTTAGTCCTAATGGTTACTATAGGGAATCATCTACTAATCACTGTGAAATGGTTTTTGCAACTTCTTTTCAAATTCTGAAGGTTGTAATGGCATTTCATGAGTATGGAGCAAATGACTCTGGTGATGTGCTGATCTGCCTCCCACAGTGGGTTATGGAAATTGGTAAAGGCAATCAGGATATATTCTTCACTGACCGTGAAGGAAGGAGAAATACTGAATGCCTCTCTTGGGGTGTTGACAAAGAACGAGTACTTAATGGAAGAACTGGTATTGAGGTACTGAAATGTTGTATTTCATATATTGATGCTTGTACTCCCTTGCTTTATTATAGACAACAAAATAGACATATTTATGTGACTGATTTTTATCTAACTTCTAGCAGATTACTGTAGCCAAGATTTTCTCATTCGGCTTTTCATTTTTTCATCGTCTGGATAGTTAATTGCAAAATTCATTTCTTTAATAAATTATTTTTAATATGTAAATCCTACTTTTCCTGTTAACATTACCTTGGTGCTGTTACTTTTGAGATTTCTTTTGCTAATTGTTATTTTAAAACGTGCTCAAATAATTTTAGGTCTATTTTGATTTCATGAGAAGCTTCCGGATAGAGTTTGATGACTTGTTTGCAGCCGGTCTCATTTCTGCTGTTGAAATCGGACTTGGACCGTCAGGAGAGCTGAAGTATCCTTCCTTTTCGAAGAGGATGGGTTGGATGTATCCTGGTATCGGTGAGTTTCAGGTATCTGCTGAAGCTACCCTTGAATTATGCAACTTCTTTAAGTCTCTCCTTGTGTCTTTTGTTATGGAACTTTAATTATTCAATAATAAGTTTGGTGCATGGGTGCTTCAGTTCCTGTTATTCTTTTCCATTTTTATGTTATTTTAAGAACTGTGGGAATTCAGTGGGATATGGTTGACTTGTTCGAAAAAGGTTGTGTTTAGAGTTTAACTCCATTGGGTTTGGATATCCATCAATGTTTGAAAAGTGTTCTAATTCTCTCTTGATTATGTTTGATATCCCAATAATGTTTATAGTATCATCCCATTTGAGTTCTCTGAGTCTAGTTTACTTTCTTTGTATAACTACTATTATTAATTGCTTCTCCATAGTGCTATGATAGATATTTACAGCAAAGTCTACAGAAAGCTGCTAAATTGCGTGGGCACTCGTTTTGGGCTAGAGGACCTGATAATGTTGGTCAATATAATTCTAGGCCTCATGAAACTGGCTTCTTTTGTGAACGAGGTGATTATGACAGCTATTATGGGCGCTTTTTCCTCCATTGGTATGCCCAGACATTGATAGATCATGCAGATAACGTATTGTCCCTTGCAAGCCTTGCATTTGAAGAGACGAAGATTATTGTTAAGGTATGTATGGGAGTGTCTCAAGAACACACTTAATTTTATTCCCTTTTGTTATTTACTGATGTTAACCTAGTAAATTTTATTTTCGGACTTGTAGACATCGTCTTACTCAGAAAGTTGATAATCCACAAATGTTAATCTCAAATTATGTTGGAAGGCTGATTTTGAACTAGTCATGCCTATGTCAACACCATTCTCATGGAAATCTATGAATCAGTCAAGGCCAGTCTGCAGCAAAGATTAGTTGAGATTTGCTTCATTCATTCGTAACACAAAACTACGGTTTATGGTCTTATATATGAGTGCGGTAACACAGCTTGCGCAGTTTTGTAAAAACACTAAAATAAACACGGGAATGGAGACTAACTAGACTTACGACGGAATACCTTCAAATATTTGTAAATTCTCCCTATAAAAGAATCAAATTAGGCTATTTGCGATTTAATTAGTTTCTTTTTAACATCTAATAAACTTTTAGAGTTTGTTGAAACTTCTCTTCTTTTGACTTTCTCATGCTGCACATTACTCTTTGAAAGTTTGAATGGTTATACACACACACACACACCCCAGTGTGGTGATACTTTGTATTGAAGATATGGAACATGTATGTATTTTTCAAGAATGGTCTAACAATAATTTAACTATGCCACGATAAAATTAAAACCTATCTGTTGTTTAGAGGTTGCATTTGGTGCTGTTTCATTCAGTTTCATAATCTTAGATAATATTAAGGAGGATTATTGAAGCAAAAGAAAATGGCAGGAGGAAGTAAACTGAAAAACAAATAATCATTGATCTGCAGGTTCCTGCAATTTGTTGGTGGTACAAGACTGCTAGTCATGCAGCGGAGTTGACTGCAGGATACTATAACCCTATGAATCAGGATGGATACTCTCCAGTTTTTGAGGTTCTCAAGAAATACTCAGTTACAATGAAGTTTGTATGCTCTGTTCCTGTGCAGGATCATGAAGCTCTTGCTGATCCTGAAGGTTTGAGTTGGCAGGTGATGGTTACTTTCATCCCATGATCTCCTCTATTACTCCTAAGACTGTAGGTGTTTCTTTGATTTGCCATTCCTGGCAGCTTTCAATCAAGGCTACCCTGGAATCTATGGTTTGAAAAAGAACACTCCCTAGGCTTACATTTTTGCAGAAGGCTTAAATAAACTACTTTGTCTGCTTAAATTCTGTTTACTTGATAAAAGTGCTCACACAGGATCATTTGCTTCTAAAGGTTCTTAATTCTGGCTGGGATCGAGGATTGATGGTAGCTGGTGAGAATGCACTTTCATGTTATGATAGGGAAGGGTGCATGAGAGTAGTTGAGATGGCAAAGCCAAGAAATGATCCCGATCGCCGTCACTATTCATTCTTTGTGTATCAACAACCGTCTCCCTTGTTTCAAGGAACTATTTGCTTTTCAGATTTTGATTATTTCATTAAATGCATGCACGGTATGGATTCCTTAATTCTACAACTCGTACTTATTCGTAAGTGTTAGAAGCTTATGTCTTAACTGCCAGTCTTTCCCAAGGCCTGGGTACAGATCACAAGCCTTTGGGAACCATCATGTCCCGTCGGACTTGGGAGCTTTGGAATAGTATTACTTTTTTTACGTGATTTGTGGAATATACTCTATTTCAAGTTCTTATGCATTGGATTGAAGTTGATATACCATGGGCATATTTTATCTTTGTCCAATGCTTGCACTTCTCAACTAAACAAATTTTAATTTATGTGAACTTTTATTTTACCATACGTGAAGCTTAAATCTAGAGATATGACAATATTTTCTTTCAGGTTAAACCTAGAGATTTGACAATATTTCCTTTTTCACTTCGTGCTGTTGATTATCTTTTTCAGGAGATGTAGCAAGTGATCTGTTGCACTAATTGTTAGTGAACGTTTACCCGTCATCAAGGTTATCAATTGGAAGTTCCAGTGAAGGGGTTTGATGCCTTGAAGTATATATAGTTTCACATGTGGCTTGAAGCACCGAATCATCCAATGTTGTGTGAAGAAATCTCTAGTTTTGTTAGGATATTGGTTGGTCCTGTAATTTTATATAGAATATATTTGACAGCAAGCGGTGTAAGAGTAAGTTTATGTAAGATGTTGACATCACTAATTATATTTATGCTTTGTTTGGATTAGAGAAAATGAAATGAAGAAAAATTTTAAACTACATCTAATGAGAAGTAAAAGTAGATGATACAAGTAACCTTGAAATCCCTGCAGAAGTATATGGTTTAAGACAGCTATGTTTATTCACTATGATAGCAAGTAAGCTTTAATTCTTTTCTTCTCATCAATTTTCTATCTTCGTAAATTTGAAGCTCATTCTTTTCACCAACCTTTAAATATGTTTTCATTGCATCAAATGAGGAGGGGAGTGAATTTCATGTTTCGGCGTATGCTTCTTACGAACTAGTCAATAACGCATGAATCACGGCAAAGGGGAGGATTGCCTGTGTAATTCTAGTGTGGAGGTACTCGGTAGTATTCTAAAACCATTTGTCTAGGTTAGGGCTGAGAATGAGACAGTCAAACAAGGATAGCTGACTAAAGCCCCATTTTCCAGTAATGATAGGTCCAGGTCAAACAAACTCGAGATAAACAGATGATTCTAAACAAAATAGAGATTTATCCAGTCTGATCATTATCTACAGAAGAATTGAACTGTGCTTCACATTACATTCTTTCAAGAAGAGCATCAGTCCTAACACGAGTCAATAAAGAATAAATCAACGACAGGTTGAATTATATGACTTAGCGAAGTTAGTTGCAAATACAACAGTAACAATGTATGGTCCTTTCTAACAGTTCTAAAGTTCCAATTCTTGATCTTTGCTTCCAGCTACCCCGGATGGGTATTCTTTTAAGATCACTCAATTGACTCTTCAATATAACTTAGTACAACTACTATTTGAAACTTACCAAAAATTTAGCTCATATACTCTTCAACATAACATCCTTTGTAAATACACTGAAAACTCCTAGTACGCTATCACGTTACTTCAAAATAATGAAACTCCAATAGAGATATGATCATTATTACCCACACTGGTAAATGCTCAGTCTGTCTTAAATAATCTCTCAGAACCACAATATTGAGGATATTCACACTGGCAAGGGCCTTCCCTTACCTGCAGAGAGAACAGTTCAAACAGACAGATTAAGTAAACTTAAGTCACAAAAATTTTCTTTTAGTCTGGCGAAGTCATATGAACATCACATGCTTTGCACAACCATCTCCTTACAGGATACAAATCAAAGTATCTGTACCAGCAGAGCAGCTCTTCCAATTCAATATTAATTTTGCAGTATGGACATAAGAGAAGTACTTTATAGTAAACTTAGTTTTGCAAGTCATAAAATTGGTATGTTATCTGCAAATAATACATTATATTCCAAAAGCATTAGTAGTTCTGCACTTTAATTAAGAGCGTATCTATCTTGATATTTTTATCATTAAATTCAAAAATTGCTTGCTTCAGTTAATAATTGTTACTTTCACATAATCATACTACCAAATATGAATTGCAACGCAAGCTATCCCATTAATCATGGTTTCAAACTAAAATGGTTTTCTCACAATCTCAATATTTCCAAAAGCATTTGAAGATGTCCTCAAATTGTTATGATAAGTATATCAAAGCAACTGAGCATTAACATTAAGACGATTCCCGAAACTTATTAATGAAAATGAAATTATTTGAACATATAATCATTTGTTTCTTGTAACTCATATGTAGGCAGTCATCAACAATGTAATAGATTCATAAGGTCAGAATTAGAAAGAAAGAAATAGTGTGGTTACAATTTCCCTAAATATAGACCATGTGACAAACAGTACAAATCAGCAACATTATAAATAACTGTATAAATGCTATGTGCAATTGCTATACTGATACACTGGTGAACAACTGAGCAGATTGAACCAATCAAAACCTTGAAAAAACACCCACCTTACGAATTGTGAAAGATACCCTTCTTGATGCCCTTCTGATTACATTGTTATTCACCAAATCAATCTGTCAAACAAGAAATCTCATGTTTGGGATGAAAATAGCACCACTAAAGTGCAACTGCACACACATGAACCTAGTTAAATATGGTCATCAATAATATATATCACCTTGTGATGAGGAATGTAATGGTGCCAGGCATAACGTGCCTCGCCAGATAACAGAAGCATGGACCGGGGAGGAATATAGATAGGCCTCCTTAAGAAACTTGAGCCATCGTCAGGATTTTTAACTTTCATATTCATACTTGAGTTAGCATTTGGAAGCCATGACCCATCTAAATACCTCCTAAATTCCATAACGCAAGGACCTGCTAATGAAAGGCTGAAAATTAATCCTTCAAATGCTGAATGGGTGTCTATGTGTGGAGACAAACCCACTCCAGGTGGATACTCATTAACCTGTAACATAATCATTAATCTTCAATCTTAAATATAAAACATTTCATCACGGAACAAGCAAAGGTTTGCTTTTGGCATTGGCGAAGGAGCTTTCAAATACTGAAAAATGGCTTTCAGTCTATTGGATTACCGTTAGTTGATCCAATGACAAACTTGTAGAATCATCAATGTTTGGAAATGATGAGATCCTTTCAAGTATGGAAGAAACAAAGGATGGAAGTTTTCCCAAGCACTGCTTTGTGTTAACATTCCTCGTCTGTACCCAAAAGAAGAAGAATGAAACAGATAAGCTTCAAGATTCTACAGAAACACACAAAGAAACAGGAGATGGAAAATGTTCGCATGTTAACAGAAAAGTTTATCAAACAGATAGCAAATATTTATACAAAATTGGATTATTGCTGAGAAGTGATCATGAAACAATATAAAAAGCGGGGAAAAAAAGGATAACAATAATTTCAGAGACCAAAACCTATCTGATGCTGTATTTTTTAACTTCATGAATCAAAATGTTGCCATGTGACAGTAGATATTGAAAAACACAAACATAGTAGAAAGACGTCAAAAATAGCAGAATAGTTCTGCAGGATAGCGTTACCTACTTCATAACAAAATTCATATCCATAATGCTGAACCCTCCTCTTTGCAAGATTTTTCCAAGGCCTACTATCTACTGCTGCAAGCAATTCCTGGTAAAAAAAAAAGAAAGAAATCACATATAAGTTGAAGACTTTAACTTCAAATTCAACAACTAAATTGCATAAGACTAAATGAAGCATCAATCAGAAAATACTAAAACGGAACAGGAAGCCTAACCTCCTCTTCTTTAGCACTGATAAAGTCGTGCAACAAGTAAAGGCCAGGAATGTTTAACTCTGAAGCCAGTAACGACACTGAAACTGAATTGTTGATCTGAAAACAGACAGAAATTTGGATTAGAATCTCCATTGCTTATTAATGTAATTTCATTGGTCACTCGCAAACCTAAATTCAATACAACTCAGCGATGAATTAATAAATCAAATATCAATCGACAAGGTTGCTATACCATCACACCTGGCGTGTTGGTGGTTCCAATACAGAATAACGAATGTGTAAGGAACGATTTCCAAGATCAGGACAAGGACGCGAATGCAAAGCCTTTAAGGCGTCCTGAGCCGAAGTTTCTTCAGAATAACAAACAATTACACGGGCGCCGCTATCATCCGCTGCATAAACTCCTTTCACCTCCCCAAAGGCGCTGAACACCGATGCAATAGCTTCATAAGAAAGTCCCACAGCCGGTCCACAATTTGCAACAAAAAGGTTGGGACTCCGCTCGCCATCCGGGGCCTTGGGTCTCCGAAACCTAGGCAAGCCCATTGATGAAATTCGCAAATGCTAGTTAATCGTAAGAAAACGCAATTGCTAGAAAGAGTCTGAAGGATGTGTAGAATCTCAGTCTTTTCACTCCTCAGAGGGGAAGCAGTAAGGACCCACCCATTCGCGGCGGAGGTTGCTCCCCAATGCAAAGCCGATTTTGTGTTGAAATGGTTCTAGGTTAATTTAGAGCAGACACCTCAAAATGAATGAATTTTAACAAAAATAACTATAATTTAATATTAATTTTAAGCCAGTCCAAGCTTGTCGCGGCTGTCCTAATTCCTCAGACTCGTCCATGCTCTTTAAAATACCCGTTTCCTCACTAAGAATTCAAATCTTATATACTAATAAAACAATGTAATCCATCGTATTAATAATTAAATATTAATTTACCAGTAACTTTATTTTTTATAATTTAAAATCATAATCAATGAACAATTTAAAATTAAAATAAAAAATAAATTTTTAATTATATTAAAAAAGTCTTAATTTTTAAATAATTTATATAAATTGATTTACAAAACAGGAAATTAATAATTTATATATTTAAAAATAAAATAATAATAAATTAGTAGTTAATTATTTATATTTTTTATTATTTTAAATTATTTATTAAATATAACTTTACATATATAAAAAAATAAGCTACTGAAAAGATCAATGTTCAAGTGTTTGATATATTAGTTAATGAATAGTTGTTTCTTGAGGTTAAGAGTTTAAATTTTCTCATTTTTTTTCAAATCTCCAAATCCTTCTTCCGTTTTGTAATGGTCAAAGATTATTATTATACTCCTAAAACAAAGTTTGGTGAATGCCCGTTTCGAAATGGTCAAAGATTATAAATAAGATATTTTTGAAAAGATAACGGAACATTTTTGAAATCTGTAAAACACAATTAACGGAATGCATCGTTTTTCAACTAACGGAATATTTATATTGTTAAGCTGCGGATGACGTGTATAATTATTTTTTATTTATATAATTATATTTTTTAAGAGTTACTTGTAAAGAATTTAAAGATAACACAGAATAAAAAAAATACTAAAATTAAAGTTATGTTGCATTTGAGAGTGATGTATTTGAAATCTATAAGAATTGAGGAAGGAAACATACAATATATATATATATATATAAACAAATACAAATAAAATTTGTTCGCATCAAAGATTTTGAATCACTAAAGAAAGAAAAAGAAACGGTGTTATTTTTAGATATTTTTATTAATAAAATGAATTTTTGATTAAATAAGATGATGTTGTGATTATATATATTTGTTTTTGTTTTTATACATTTATATTATTTTGAGTAAATTAGAATATGTGTATACGGTAAATGATGAACACCCAAGTAAAACCCATGAAACCCAACCATTTCACAAGTGAAGACCGCCAATTTCTTGCCCCCGATTCTGGCTAATCACCGCGCGTGCCGTTGCGGTAAGACTACACAGCCCTTACTCGGATGTCGGTGAACCAATTTTCCTAGGTGACGGGCAGAAGGAACCCTTCGGAATCAGTAAAAACAAGGAGAAAACTCGTGGCAAACGGTGGTTTGTTTGCCAAAAAATATTGAATGGCTCACTGGACGGCAGAGAGGATGGACGGGAAAGTTAGGTATAGTGAAGCTCAATGTTTGGGGGACCTCCGATTGCCAAACGCTAGCCGATTTGTGGCTGAAAAATAGAGGAGATGCCGACGGCTGCAGGAGGAAGAAGAAGACAAACCCTAATTTTTTGATCTTTTGGTTATTTATGATTTGGGCCAAATTCAAAGATTCTTTTCAATTTTAGCCCGAATCAAGGTTTAGGTATTTACGATTTGGGGCTGAAATTTTATATTATTGTCGCTGAGTCCAGAAACTAAGTTTCCGAGCCAAAATTTGTAAAATCCTTGCAATCTAGTCCAAAATAAATTTGGTTATTTATGAATTTAGATTAAAATTTGTTTATAAATCTACTTGAAAAAATAAAGATTTTTTTATTATTTACATTTTTTTAATTGCTCATTAATATTAAACATCAAGATAAGTTATCTAAATGCTATTTTTACCTTTTCTTTTAGTTAATTTTATACACTAATCAAACTTTTATGAATGAAGGTATATCGTTTAAAATATCTAATCTTATCTTCTGGTTAGTTAAATAAAGAAATAATAATTAAATGCATATTAAAATTAATCGAGATAAAGATAGAATATTTAAGATATTTATTTTCTTTTTGGCTAATTTAATTTTTTTAATTAAATAATTAATTGAAATTGAGGTAAGATATCTAAGACATCTGTGCGCAATTAATTGAAATAAGGTAAAACATTTAGAATATTTATTCTTATTTTTGAATTAATTGAATTTTTTTTATTAATTAAATATCTAAAATAATGTAAAAGATTTATGACGTTTACTCTTTATTAAGTTAACTGAATTTATTTTATTATTTAAATATCTAAGATAAAATAAAATATTAAATTATACACATCGTCTCAGTTCAAAATACTTTTGATAAATCTAAATAAAAAAGCATACGAATTATTTTTAATAGTATCTTATTCATGAGTTCTAAAATACTATTTTTCTATAGTGCTCTAATATAAGTGTAGTGTCTCACTCTCTCCTCTCCTTTCTCTTGCAGAACTTATCAAGTTCAGAGTTATAGTACTCTAAATTATTATTAATCTTAAAACATCTAATATGTTTACCTGTCTGCTTTTCAATCAATGTCTTTTACTATTTAAAAATTTAAAATGTCTCATATTTAATCTTTAAAAGATAGATACAGACTATCTTAGAGTAGTTATCAATAATAGTCATCAAGTATCTAGCACCACCCTTTTAAACCACTTTATTTAGTCCGCATAAGTTTGAATGTATATAATCAAATGTACCCTTGATCTTGTGCATTGCATTGCTGAATTTTACCTTGGAGTACTTTCCAAAGATTTAATGCTCATAGAATTTAAATTGCTTTGTCTTTTATTTATCTAGCAAATTTTTTTAGCTCAATTCTAGCAAATCCCTTTCACTCATATGTCCAACTTTATATGTCCGAGTCTCAAATGTCATAACTGAGTAATATTCATATCTCTACTCCCAACTGTCGATGAAGTTTCACCTATAATAATTGACCCCTAAAAATTGTACAAACTAAATGAACTGCCTCACACGTAAATTATAGAACTTTTCATGATCTTCAGAGTATCATTATCAACATGATACTTGAATCCTTTTGAATCCAAGGTGCTAAAGAAAATCAAACTCTTCTTAAATTTGGGATATACCAACACTAAAATGTTTTTGTCATTTTATCAAATATTTTTATTTACATATTACTTCTTCTAACTACTTCTAATACATAATCATTCTTAAAAAATACCTTACCACTCATAATTCAATATGTGACAAACCAATCTTTTTGAACATACATGTGAAAAGAAACACTTGAATCTACAATTCACTGATTTTTTTACTAGCCAACAGATGCTGATAGTACTTTTTCAGTACTATTTTTCTCTAAAATTTCAATAACTATATTTGCAGATTTCTCAATGTATTTTTCCTTTCCCTTTCTTCAGGGACAATCTCTCCTTATATGACCACACTCACTAAATTCAAAATAATTTATCTTTTTTATCTTCAACCTAAATATAGACTTATTCATTTTTCTTTTAAATTGGTCTCTTTGTCACACTCTGCCCATGGTCATTAACCCTTCAACTTCAACAACTTAGTTAGAAATTTTGTTTTTTAAATCCTTTGACTTTAGTGTATTGAACACGTCAATCATATTAATAGTAGTGTACTGGACATGTTAAACATTCTTACATATTCCTTTTCATAGAATAAAGTGTCTACAAACTGGTCATAAAACGATGGCTAAGAACACAAAACAAGTATAAATTGATTTTCGTCTAAAACACCAATATAAATATTCTTTATATTCATAATCACAAAATTAAATTCATCTAAAAATTACGTTACAATGATTTTTCTTTTATTCTCAGTATAAATAAATAATTTGTTAAGATTTATTGAATAGATATCTTCTAACCTTTCTTGTACCTCTTAAGATATCTCTTTATACGCAATCTCGTAGAGAACATCATTATTCACCATCATACAAGTTGCATTAAGAGCCTTCTTCAAATTTAGTTTTAGGTCCTTGGACACATCCTGTAATACTTTTCTTTCAATCGCTTTCCACAACTCTTGTAGTATTATTATATACTCGCAAAATTATAATTTTTAGAAATTAATGTTAATTTTACGATCGATTCTCTCTAAATTATATTACCATTAATTGCAACCTTTTAGCTTTAATATTAATTTATTGTGTAAACATAAAAATTAAACAAATAATAAATAATGATAAAAAGGATTATAAAAGTAATTTAAATAACAAAAAGATATCAGATTTATGTTAAAAATCTTTTCAATATGTAAGAAAAAAATTACAAGAGAAAAGAAAAATTTTAATGTGAGAATAATAATAAGAATATTACATATGTGCTATATTAAAATACGAAAAAAGGTAGTACATAAAAAGTCAAGGAACACAAGTCCCCGAAAGATGGAATGGCTAAAACGAAAATTGGAAACCATTTGAAGTGGTCTTTGCAATCACATCTTTTAATGATATACACTCACTAAGTGCTCGACGGCCTTAAGTATCGAACGTCGAAGCACAAACAAAATTTTACTTACTTATACTCGTTGAAAATACAGTCATACCATTTACATCGTAATATTAGAACCCACTCAACTCCGTCACGGAGAATTTCCAGGAGGCAAACCTATACAAGTTTCTTTGCTGATACACCATACACGACTCCTACTTGGCGTTGAATTCACAGAGCTTGCTTTAGCTTCATTATACGGAGTTTCAGAAGCAAAATAATTACTTGCATCGGAAGCAAAATGCTTTCCATCTGCCTTGTTCATCTGATCAATGAGCGAGTGCCTTGAACGTAGACTGAGCCATTGCATTTGATGCATATTATCATTAATTTTTGATCCAGGAGCACAACATTTTGCGACAGGTGAATTGGGATTGCTCAGGGCATCTTCTTGCAGAATATCTCCTATTCTAGACAGTATGCTGAAAGCTAGGTTTCCAAGAACACGAGAGTATGCTTCCAGAATTGAATGCCCCACATCCTGTGTGGGAAAACGTAAGATAATAGCAAGGGATTATTTCTCAATTCTGGCCAAAGTATGACAACTTTATGCAACAGTGTAAGAAATCAGATATTTGGCCTTACAAATGGAAATCGTTTTCATCCTTCCACAAATAAGATTATTAAGATGTGATGAATAAGCTAGATAGTCTAACCTCAACTCACCTTGCCATATTGAATTTTGGTGGCATCAAGAAATGTTTGAGGAAGGTTAGGATATTTGGTCTTTAACTGCTGCATAAGGGATTCTGCTCGTTCCAGTAGTAACTCCACCTTATCCAGCTCTGATATGGGGTCTTTAATGAAGGACCACGATGTACGGATGGGGGATTTACCACTAGCTTGATCAGAAATTCTTTCTTTCCATGCAAATACAGCTGTTTCTAACTTGTTAATGACCTCAAGAGCAGAGTGTTTGGATTTTAAATTGAGGAAGTTGATCATTTCCTCAGGTGATGAACTCATATC
>JAWDEX010000001.1:8047096-8075513 GCA_035221805.1 Trichilia hirta | reverse complement strand
CAAACCCATACAAGCTTCTTTACTGATACACCATACTCAATTCCGGCTCGGTGTTGAATTCACAGAGCTTGCTTTAGCTTCATTATATGGAGTTTCCCAAGCAGAATAATTACTTGCATCAGAAGCAAACTGCTTTCCATCTGCCTCGTTCATCTGATCGATGAGTGAGTGCCTTGACCGTAGACTGAGCCACGGCATTTGGTGCATATTATCATTCGTTTTTGAACCTGGGATACAACATTTTGCAACAGGCGAATTGGGATTGTTCAACGCATCTTCTAGTAGAATATCTACTATTCTAGACAGTATGCTGAAAGCCAGGTTTCCAAGGACCCGGGAGTATGCTTCCAGAATTGAATGCCCAACATCCTGTATGGGAAATGAAAGAGGATGAAAGGATTATTTCTCAATTCAGTCCAAAGTAGGATAACTTTACGAACATCATTGAAGAAATAAGAAACTTGGCATTAAAACAGAGATCTTTTTCAGACTTCCATAGATAAGATTCTGAAGATGTGATGAATAAGCCAGTTAGTCTAACATCAAACTCACCTTGCCATATTGAATTTTGGAGGCATCAAGGAATGTTTGAGGAAGGTTAGGATATTTGGTCTTTAGATGCTGCACAAGGGATTTGGCTCGCTCCAGTAGTAACTCCATCTTATCCAGCTCTGACATAGGGTCTTTAATGAAGGACCATGATGTGCGGATGGGGGATTTACCACTAGCTTGTTTAGAAATTCTTTCTTTCCAAGCAAATACAGCAGTTTCTAACTTGTTAATGACCTCAAGTACACAGTGTTCAGATTTTAAATTGAGGAAGTTGGTCATTTCCTCAGGTAATGAACTCATATCTGATGTCAGGACCCTGTACAATTCTTCTCCAAGGCTTGCCTTTCCAGACTGCATAGAGAAAGTATAAAAACAAGTTATGACATGCAAAGCTGCTAGCACTAGAAAACAAAATCTGAACTTCTCCTATCAGTCAATTCTCCAAAATTAAAATAAATATTTGGTAAATTCTGTTTGATTACTAACAGTCTGAATGGTCTGAACAAACCATCAGGTTCCATTACTAGTTCTATCAGTCAATTCTGTTTACAACTTAAAATCCCTGCACTTGTGGCTGGTACTAGCTCTAAAGATCGCTTAAGCCTCCTGTATAACCAATAGATTATAGTTTTTGCGATGTTGTCTGTTGCTGGTGGAAAATTCTTCAAAGACACCACTATACCTCGAAGTTAAACAAAGTTGTGTAAGTCAAAAATTTCTTCCCCGCTATACAAGTAAAACAAGCCTCTAGTGAAGGTCATCTAAGATAATGACAAGGAAACTAGATTTTTTTTCAAATATTTATAAAGATTAAATTTATCAATATAAGTAATCATTTCATTGTAAAAGACTTGCAAGTTGTTGATAATTAAGATTTCGCTAGCAGACATATAGCATGCTATGCTAACCTTGGGAAGTGCATCCTTGATGATGGTTGGCACAGGCATTTCATGCAAAACATTCTCATTGATAGACTTTGCAGCCTTGAATACTTGATGTACCACCTTAGCCTGACAAAGCAATTTTTCCCTCCCAGTGTCTGAAAGGCCGGCTGCTGGTACATGGGGCAATGGGAGCCACCATCTCTTACTCTCTCTATCACTTTTGTTCCTTCCTTCCGCACGACTGCCTACTTCTGCATACCAGAATTCAGTATTCACCATTGAATCCAGTGTTTCCTGCCAATTTTAAAGGTTTAATCAGATGAATAAGGATATCAATACATAATAAGTCTCTACAATTTTGAAAGGAATGAAGAGATTTCCTACAATAAGCATAGAGTCCAACTTTTGAAGAGCTGGAAGGTTCATGTGGATGTCAGCACGAGCTTTTGGAGTCATTATCTGCTCAATGACAATAAAAAGGTAATATCACAAACAGTAAAGTGCATGTTGAATCTGTCTCCAAAAGTTCACCAAATTTCTTTAAAAGAAATACCTCTAAGGTTTGGCCATTGGGAGCATTTTGCTTAGCAGGAACTAACTCAACCATATAGTTGGTAGGAGAGAGCAACCAGTCCATCTCTCCCTGCCATCTGTTCCTCAGTTCTTCAGGCAGCGGCTCCAATTTCCATAATTCTCCAAAGACAGAGGCTGCATATAACAGGACAAGCTTTGTAAACAATGAACTCAAATTACTAGAACTTTGATTGAATTTATCTTCTTCCTAGGATGGTATAGGTTTTCCTTTCCCCAACTAGATAGTTGCCTCAGATAGAATGGCTATTCCAGTAGTAAAAGTTGGCACAAGTGACGTGTACTTTAAGAAATATTTCTTACTAAATTTGTTATTCAAATAAAAAGAAAAAATACTACACGTAATATATTTTGACAAGAGAATGGAGACAGAACCTACCAGCAAGATTGGTTATGGCATTTGACAATGCTAATGCGGTGGTGACACCCATGTATCCACCTGTAACATCTTCACCCAACAAGAGCTTTGCAAATTTTTCTTTCATTGTCTCAACATCAGAAAATCTAACGGCATAAGCAGGTTTCTGTTTGACACAAAAAAGATTGGGATTTTCCGACAGTTCCCATTCATCTGAACCCCGTTCCCCCTTTTTAATAGTTGACCATTTAGAAGCAAATGATCCAAAAGCATCCTTGCTAGAGCAACAGCTTGAGTCATCATCATCTAAGGAGTCGGTTACACATCCATCACCTCTGCTTGTTCTAGTTTCATTGTCATAAGATTGATTATTGAGAATGCAACTCTCAAGGCCATCATAAGTCCTCATTCCTGAAATATCAATCATAATTATTTTCTTCGAAGCACAAAGAGAACTCGTGCGAACATTCATGATGCATTTCCATCAAGAAAGCACTTAATGAATTGGTACCAGTCACTAATAGTTTCATATATTAACCCATTAATATCCCTTGTAACTTTCTGTTTGGATTACAAATTTCATAGATTTTAAGAAAAATCATGTGCAATAATCTTGTTATTAACAAAACAAAATTGTTAAGCATCTTTCCATAAGTGTAGCCTTAATATAACTGGAACATGTTATAATTTGTGTTGTATTATTGTTGTTTACCTTTTTAAATTTGAATATAACATATTGAAAGTGAATATTCAAGGAACAACACAATTAAAGATAATAAACCCTTGAAAGAAATCGCTCAATAATGCTTTATAAATGCTTCTTCCAATCATTAAGTTGCCCTTTTACTAAGACACATAAATCTAGATGTCTCTAGTGTATCCATATCTTTGTAACCAAGAAATGCTTATTCACTCTTGATCTCGCTGCTCCAGTAGATAGCATATGTAACTTCATCACATAAACTTTCCTTACAATCACTACAGGTCCAGCAGAAATCAGTTATTATTATTTTTACTATTTTGAATCTTAGTTTGGTTTAAATATATTTGTTTACTTCTCTTTAAAGGTAGCCATGACATCACAATAAACTTTATCCAAAATTTGTCGATAATGAGAATTTTGAAGCAAATCAAAAGCTTCCTAAGCAATGAAAAATGGTACCAAATTAAAAAGGTATATGGAAATTTCGCAGAAACCTTCCAAGGAGTTACAGACACACATTGGATCTAAATGTGGGTAATTTTTTCCTTCTTCCGGTAAACATATGGTGGGTGAGATAAGTTGCATCAACAATCCAAGTAGGTTAAAAGGAAAAACAAGAAATGAATCAAGTGGTAGCTGAAACTGAATGATGACATCTAACTATAGTTATAACATATTTTCAAAGTAATGACCTTTTTGTCCCACTCACAGTCACATGGAGTTATTTCATTGTCAGATTCAGCGGGTAGCAGAATTTGTAAACGTAATACTATTAGTACCATACTCAAGGTTAAGCCTATACTTTGTAAATGAAAATAACAAATTGGATTTTATTAGCATTACCCAGAGCCCCATAGGCTACTGATAAATCACAATTGCTTTATATAAAAATATGATATCTTGTATCACACTCAAACCAAGATTCTCTTCTACCACTAGCCTTTCTATCTTCCCATCTTCTAGAAAAGACAAAACAAAAGCAATTTTCTTTTTAATTCCAAATAGTTGAAATGATGGGTAACCCATGTGCCCTGTACGTACACCATACCATAACATGCCGCCATTGGCTTGGTCCACTTCGTGGTTGGTATAGTAAGAGATTTATATCAAAGTGTCAAAAAGTCAATGCATTCATGGGCATGTCTATTAATTCCGTGTAACGAAACTTTATTCAAAAGGTGCACATTTTCAAACTTTCAATGAATATTTAGAATTAGGGGCATGCGAGTGTTAAGCCATTCATAAGCACACATATTCAATACGTTTGAATTCAACTCGATTATAATTAAATTTAAACTCAGAATAATTTTTTAAGTCAAATTTAAATATAATAATACTCTAATAATTATATTCACAAACTTAATTGAATATATATTATTTGATATAATTTTAAAAATAATTATTAAATTTTTAAATTTTATAATAATAATTTGAGAATACAGATATTCTAGTATATTGCATATTGTAACAAATTGAATTGGAGTATATTGCGTATCTTGATAAATAAAAAACGAGTATAAAAAATATAGAACCAATCAAATTCAAACAAATTTCTAATTTTGAATTTTTGAGTCAAATCGAACTCTAGTAGTTTATTGTGAACTTGAGTAATTTATTACGTCATCTTAACTTGACTCTATTATACCTTTATTTAGAATCAAGTACATAAAATTTGTCATTATATTACTTAAAAGATTAGTGCATGGAATTTACAAAATAAATAAATCAACTTTTTCAATTCAACTGATGAAATTACAAATAATTTAAGGACAAGAACTGATAATGAATATAGCCAAAAAAATTAATCTTGACAGTGAGAAAATGAAGCTGCTTTCTATAGTAGGGCGTACAAAATTAGGTACAAAACAATATATGGTCCGTTGAGAAATTAATAGAGACACCTTTGTTGCATGCATGATGTGGAAGTGCCAGTCACTTATTATCAGTGGGGTCCTACTCCTACACATTTGCTTTCGGCCTTTATGTACACGTCACTCGTTATGGGCCCTATTAATATTGTTCTTTCCTATCAATTCCCCGATCCTCCAATTCTATGAATTATAAATAATCTAAAAATGTAGATTTTTAAATGGATAACTCAAAAGCAATATCAATGCGTATATAATGAAGGTATTCGTTGAATAGAAAGCCTTTGGCTAGTAAAATGTGAACCATGTCAGTAGGTCGGGACAAGACTTTATGTATTGTGTGACCTATGCATAGCCTTCGTTTTCAAATCGATTCCATGTGTTAGGTATTTTCATAGCAAACAAATTCGATACATGAACAAGATCGCAGACCTAGTAACACAAATAATTAAGAAACTGCAACTGAGAGAGCATAAATCACGGGAGATAATATAATAATATTAATAATAACGATAAATAATAACAATTTATTAAATAAACAAAGAAATAATTTTGCTTACGGTTTTGTTCATCAATATCGAGGCTAAACTCTCTGTCCCTGGTGCAGCAAGCCAGCCTTCTCCTCATCATCGTCTTCCTCATTTACGTTAACCTTTTATCTTCTGTTTTTTTCTTAAAAATTATCTTTTTATTTTTTTTTCAAGTACCTGCAAGTCCACATAAAAGCTATTTCACAATAAAGAAATTTGAAAGCTCACATAAAAGCTATTTCACAGTAAAGAAATTTGAAAATAATTAAGCGTACTCGAGTGGGATTTTAGTGTAACTTTGTGTTAAAGTAAGTGATTATGCAAACTTTTTAGTTTCACAGTCAAAAAGGCAAATGCCATGAACGATGAGACAACCGAACAGACTCAGCAAAGTAGAGCAGATTCGTTGCGTTCATGGGAAAGTTTTACAGCACAGATTTAAAGCTACACTATAGGACTTGAAAAGCTAAAGAAAAACGAAAACTTTATCCGGCACAGAAGAACCAAGTCTAACAGAGATCTAAATCTTCATTTTCTCCGTGAACAGTTTGCCTTTCAGAAACATATTAACGGCCAAGAAAACAAGACTCGATATTTCAAAATGATTAAACAAACGGAAAGGATCCGACGAAGAAGGAAGAACGGAAGCTAGTTGAAATTTCAATTCTAATAAAATGAAGAGGAAAATATACCTTTCCCCTGTGAAGTGAAGCGAAGCAATGTCGCGAAATTTTCTTCAGAGCTGCATTTGAAGGATAGAAATCTCCTAATGCAGTTGCAGAGCCTGTCTGCGAATTAAATATTTTGATGGTCCTCTTTGACCGAACGAGAGAGAGTGTGCGTGTTATGCGACAACTAACCTGAGAGAGCATAAAATTAGGGACACACTAATCAGAGAGAGGGAGATGTAAATCTCTTTTTTTTTTAATATTTTTTTAAAATTAATTTACAGTGACCGAGGAAGAGAAAGACGGATTGACGTGAAAGGTTTTGATGGGACAGTCACAGGCTCCTGTCTATTACCTATTGACTGTGGCACGGCATCTCAGCATCTGGATCGTCCGCTTTCTTCCTGTGGGACCGGATATCAATGGACGGTTTCGATGTAAAAGAGAACCAATTTGATAGTACTAGAAGGCCCCACGGAGAGATCATTGGTTTTTCATTTCTTATCTTTTTATGCACCATAGTTCGTTATTTCACTTTGTGAGTGCTCCTTGCAGTGGATAAATAAAGGTTGTCGCTGAACCTTGATTTCAAAATTGTAAGCAGCCTATAAATCATAGTAAAAGAAATATTTTAAAAAGAAAATATGATATGAGCCAGGAGGAGCTTAAAAAATCACAGTCAAAGTCAAACATATTATAACGTAAAATTCCATGGAAATATTTAATTAAATAATAATTTAATGTTTTGGGTAAGCCAGAAAGCCAATATGTATTTATGACAAAGACACGGTTATAAGACGCCTTTGTAAATGAGTTTAAATTAGAGTTGTTTAAAGGTGTGGAGTATAGTGAAGGGAGAGCCATGAGATTCAGAGTAACAATTGTTGATGATTCAGGTTTGGTTCCAATTATCGTTGAATGTGGACACAACAAGCAGCTTGAAAGAAATAATTTGAGTGATAACAGAAATTCAAGAATTGCTTATGCTAAGGTTCAATTTGTATCATGAATTTGTAACTCAGTAATTTATAATTTAGCTGGGTATGTATGCTATTGAATGCCGTGATGTTGTAATAGTAAATATTAAAGTCACATTATTGATGGTAATTAGTACTATTAAATCTAGGCAAATGAATGAAACTAAAAATACAAATGTTTAGGTACGTTGATTTCTTTGTTTTGATGGAGCAATTATTGTTTTTGAAAAGAAATGTCCGGAAATGCCTTTAAAAGCACATATATTTTGTACAATTAAGAGTGTAGGACTAACATCCTCTGTTCAGTGGTCAGTGCAGTTTGAACAATAGAACAGTACAAGCCAATTTATTTACATATTGATTTCAATTTCTCATGGTAATACTAGCATTGAATTATTACCAAATAATTTAAAAGAGTATTATTATTCATACAAATTCAATCATATAAATCAATATAATAATTTTAAATTATTATTATATATTTAATATTTTTAAAAAATAAAATTATCGAAAGTAAAATAAATTATTTAATATGTCTAGCAATAATATAATTATATCTTATTAATTTATATACTAAAGTTTGTTTGAAAAATGTTGATGCCCAAATTTTTCGATGATAGAAGATTCGACACATCACATAGATTTACTGTTACGGTCGACGTAGAAACTTCTTGAAAATTATCTGAAATTACAAAAAAATGAGTTAGGAGTGAAGCCGACTTATCGATGAATAAACTCCAATGCTCAAGTCAGTAAAATGGTGGAGGGCCAAATAAAAAGAGAGAAATTACGAGTATTTGAGTATTTTACCCACCTGAAATGCTGGGCTTGAAAAAAGTGAGTATAGTAATTATCCCTTCACCGCTCAGATAAAATCCTTTCTCAGAGCTCCCAAGTTAGGAGAAGACTAATGACCGTTCTAAGGGAAAAAAATTCGAATCCGGTTACATGCATAGCAATTACCTTTTATAGGGCTCCTGCACGTGTGAGCATCGAAAAACAGAAGTTTGATTGGACAGGAGCAGGTATAGTGGTTGGATCAATCGTTTCACCACTTCTTTACGTTAGGTTTGGTTTAACAATGAGTGTCGGTGACTTATCGTATACGACGTTACCTAATATGACGAGACGCCTGATCAGTTACTTAAACAGTATAATAATTGGTCCCATTATTAATTTCCATTTTTTAAAAGAGGTATAAGAATCGCCTCAGTAATCAAAAAAGAATTACCTCGAAAATTAAGATGGATGTCGAAAAAGATGATTATATCGGATCACAGTTTTTAATTAGTCGAATTTAAATTCAAAAATTTTTAGACAATAATAAATTTTAAATCGATAAATACCATCAATAAAAAATATTATAATTAAAATTTTTGAAGTAAATAACTGTACTAGCACATTTAAATTATGGCTTTTTAACCCTTGCATCTCTGTTTCAACCAATTTTCTACCATCTCCATCTTATCAAATTCAAGTGCCACGTTTCATTTATTTTGATTTTACTTCCTCTATTCTACTTAGAAAAAACTGATCCATTCTTGTCAAATAATTTAAAATTTAAATAACAATTATATTTTATAAGTTAAAAAAATAGTTCTAATGTACATGTTTGAACATCAAAATTAATTAATCAATTAATATACACAAGAAGAAGAAAGTCAAAGAGTCAATATAGTAGTGATTAATAGTAATGCTGTATGCAGAATAGGGGTTTGACTGGTAAAAAATTCATTTAACCGGTGGCAAGAATCTAGGCATGCACAGATATTGGGTCTCTCTTAACTCCATAGCAACGGGTGATGTGCACGAATTAACTAAAGATTTTGAAAAATTAAAAGAATAGTACCACAAAGATCGAAGCTTCTTCTCATCGGAATTAATGCATTTAGTATTGTTCTACGCGTGAACCTGGTTTTCCGCCATGTAACATGGCAACCAAAAACTACAATTGTGTTGCGACATTACCTTTTTATGTGTATTTTAAAACAAAAATTATATTTATATAGAATAAAATTATTCATATACATTTATATTTTGTTAGTGACTAAAAGGATAATTGTGTTATTCGCAAGAGCAATATTTTTACCACTTTACGCCATATGCATCAATTTTCACAACATGTAAATAATTCTTAAGCTAAATTAATTTCTTTGATTTCGCACATTCTAAATTTTCCCTCACCGAAATTATTGTTATGGAAATCAACCAAATTTCTTTGTTATTATCTTTTGCTTCTGTATTAATAGGTCAACCCAATCCCATAACCTGCAAGTAACAATTAACCACTACTGCTTCATTATTAACTAACAGAAACAAACATACGCTTGAATTCAAATTTGGTTGTACTATAAAGCAGCAGCGATGACAATATAACCTTTTCCTTTGGTAAGTGGATACTGTGGATGTATACTAATAGCGTCAATGTATGTATACCTCTATTCCCTAAAATCTTGGGCAAGAAAGACCCCGGCAACGTGGGGGCTCTGTCGATTGTCCCATATAGCCGCTGTGTATAGTCTAAGGTCTGTAGGAGGGTTGCCGCTGTTAGGTTGGTTGCCTAATACTCTGTGTCCAATTTGTCCTTCTAGAAAATGCTACTGCCATTGAGCGCAGCCTACCAAACTACCATCGCCATTTGGATAAAAAAAAAAAGAAAAAGAAAAAGAAAAACCTGCAACAAAAAACAATGAAAATAACCCATGTACCTTCTTTTGTCCCCATTAACTCAACATGTATAAGGGGGTCAACAGTGTATTGGAATATGGCTCTCAGTCTCAATGCAAAATAATGAGAGCTTCTTGTTTTGTCGTTCTCAGCCTGGGAATGAAAAGAAAGCTGGAAGCAGCCTTTGTTCTGTGGCGGTGCGTTTTCACCCATTTCAATGGGGATTTTGTTTTTTTAAAATCTTTGGGATCTCTCAGTTTGAGGACGACGACAAAATTTGTGCACTTATGTTATACCAAATAAATATTTGCTAGAACAAATACTAATATATTTGTAACTGCCATACCAACCTCAAACTTCAAAATTGTAATTTTTATTTCACTAGATTATGTTTTTTTATCAATCACATATTATTTAGGATTAAATACTATTTTTCTTTTGCTTTTTAGATAAATACCCATTGCCGCTATTCTTCAAATCAATTATCCAAGACCCCGGAAACGATGTTTAACAGCTTAAATTCAACTTCAAATAGTGTTTAAGATTGAATTATTGTAATTTCATACAACCCCGATAAAAAAAATTCTCAAAAAAGGGTTACTTTATCGTCTTTTAAATTTGCAATAATCTTTAGAATTCTTCTTATAAATAGATTTTGAAAACATTTAATGCAAACAAAAGTATTTGTAATTTTTTTATATTCGTTATCAAACAAAGAATTATATTCAAATTATTTAAAATTATATTTTTGAAAACAATCTGTGAAGACAATTAAGATAAATGAAATAATTTGTCAAGTATCAATCAAATAAAATAATTCAAGCATTAAAAGTTGTCGATCATTTTATAGATTCTATATTTTTTAACCCTAACTTTTGTTAAACAGATGACTTGATTAAACTCCGATCGTCTCAGTATCTCGATCGCCACTGTAATTATCAAGGCAACCCAATTGCAGTATTTTAAAAAACAAACAATTTAAATGAGATAAGTAGATACATTTTTTAAGAAATAATTTTAAAAAACAGAAAATTTGAATGAGATAAGCAGATATATTTTTTAAGAAATAATTTGAGCGTCTCATTACGTTAAAGGGCGTCATATCATACAAACTATAAACATTTATTATACCACCCTAATCTAACATAAAGGAGTTGTGAAAGGACCTGCCAGATGATCATACTTTATCCTGTATAATCAAACTCTTATTCTCCGATACTCGCACGTATAAAGCTCTTGTAAATAATAAAATTGTTACATAAAAAGAAATTTTTTTTGAATCTTTATCAACTTTTTAAGAGAAAAAAAGAGTCTAACTAGCAAAGATCAACCCTCTCTCGTAAACATTTTTTGAACTCTAGTATTTTGGATCAGTAAATTACTCAAACACTTTTAATTTATTTTTCTCTTTAATTTGATCTTAAATAATTCACTGACTTGAGTTTCGGAGTTTATTTGTCAATAATTTGACTTCACTCTTAATTTATTTTTTTTTTATTTTAAACAGTCTCCTAAAAATCTTTATTTGGAGTCGTACACTATTTTGTACAATTTTTATATTAATTATAACAATAAAATTTATGTAATACACTATTTTTTTTTTTCTGGAGAAAATTTAAGCACCATCACAAGTGAAGGGAAAGGTCCCTTGTTTATAAAGGGAGAGCTAGTAAAGATCCAAAATATAAACATGCTAAACTTACAAAAGCTAAAACAGGATATTTTTATTTTTAAAAATTAAATTAATAAAAACTATACTAATTTTTTAAAAATTTTCTTAAATCAACAAATCTACTAGGTCAGGACCTTTGCAGGTCAGTCGCTTAGCCAGCGGCAGCGCTTGTTGATGAAATTTTTTAAGGGTAGACCTTGCATAAAATTCGTATATGTAAATCAAGTCGATATTTCTTTCAACCTACAATTTTACCTTTTATCAAAATATATTGTTTCACCAATTTTATGTAATGATTATTTTAATAAACTTGTAGAGTATTTCAAATGTTCAAACCACATTTTAGGAAAAAATAAAAAAATCTATTTATAGAAAACTTCAAAAGCCCCCTCGCATATGGAATTACAGGGTCTATTATTATTATTATTATTATTATTATTATTATTGACTCCAAGGCAGAGTGCATAGCTACAAATGAAGCTCATACTCAGACAGACGTCAGGGTGTGCAGAAGAATTCCAACTAGCTGTAAACCCATGTCCGAGGTAACGTTTTCCGTCCATACAAGGATCCTTAAGGCTCGCAGGAGAGGGTGTGCTTCGTGATACATCTCGACTTGGAAATCTCATCGAAATCACAATCATGCAAACTTGGTTTCAATTTTATAACTCAGTCCCAACCGCACAGTAACCAAAAAATTAAAATCTCCAACTATAGAGTTAAGGAGGCCACAACACCAACCACCCGTTCGGCATAGGATATGTTTGCATCATATACGTATATATAAGGAGTTCACGTCATAATAATAAAAATTTTCACCATAAGGGATATATACATCAGTATGTCCTCCATTATAGCCACGTCGAATGAACCTACCTTGTTCCTACTTGGTATATGGATAGGAACAGAATTTGGATCGTAATAGCCAACGGCTTCAATTGGCCGACCTTCCCGGATCCGATATAGTTCGGAAAGACGACGCTACGCAATAAGTGTACTCCGCCATGGGAAAAATAATCAAGTGGGGCAAGTCCTTAACTTACATATCTAACAGGGGCACTTTACCCGAAAGTTATTCCCCCCAAAAGGTCCACGGATCAATCTTGACTCAGGGCAAGGGAGCGATGCGTTTAAAGTGTATGTAAAGCCGTATCAAACCATCGTCTTCAATTGATGATGCAAGATGAAAATTAGGAATTTTCTTCTTTCCACATGAAATTCAAAAGATGGCTATCATATGGATCTTGGCAATCGAGAAAGGGAGCAATAAAGTCAATATTGATATTCTGCAAGACAGTAAAATGCTTTGACAATTTGGGCAACACACTGTAAACGCGTCAGGACAACTTTTGACTAAATGGGCCTCCCGCAAGCACATTCGCATTATTGGTAATAAAGTGTTTTCCATTTTTAATTCAAGCATATTCCAAGCATTATGTTTCAGTGTTTTTACAAATTCACTTATGCAGGCACCAAAGATTACGATGGAATTGACAAGAAACATCTTCTTAGGAATAAAACTTATATTTATTTATTTACTGATTTTTTTTATGATGACATAAGGGATCCACCAAAGAAAAATTTTCAGTCAAATCTATTTGAGGTTTTTCTTTTCCAGAAAAGACAACTGATGGAAAATATATATATTTGATCAATATAGGTTAATAGGCAAAGAAATGAAAATGATATATTCTAGCTAAAATTATTTTAAATAGAAGCAGTAAGAAAGAACATAAAGAGAAACAAGTAGAAAAAAGAAACGCAAATATCAAAAATTAGGAATCAGATGAACAATTCTTATTTCGTATTATATATGAACCCACAATTAGAATGCCAAGCCATAAGCACTTTAAAGCTCAGTGTCCGACAACCACTGATTGATCTGGGCAAATGGTAATGCAATTTGTAAGTAGAATACTTGACGCAAAAGTTACAGATACGGCAAGCAACGCTCAACTCACAGTGTAATGTAGAAATACCCATTACATCTACTATTAGTTAATATCATTTGAAAATTTGAAAAAGCAATACTCAAGGATAAGGCAACGAATTGACTCATAAAATAAACTCGAGTTTTTCTTCCGTAGGGGAACTTTTATTAACTGCAATTCGCTTGCTTTCTTTCATTTTCTCTTTAACTTTCGTAAAAGCCAGAGAAAAAATTATTAAGGAAAGGAAAGAAAAAAAGAACAGGATTGGGGAGATTGAAATAGTGTACCTTAGCCATCAAATTAATCACATTAAGTAAGTGGCAAAAAATCAAAAACCAAGAGCGAAACATGCTTAAAAAAACAGAAAAGCAAATAAAGAAAAGAACTTTTTTGCGAGGGAATAAAACAAGTAAATCTGTATTTAGGCAACTCACAAGCTCTTTGAGAAGGCTTGTGAATCTCAATCAGAGTAGAATTCCACCATGTATTAAGGTTTACTGCCAAGCCCCCATATTGGTCAACAAATCTGCAGAGCTGTTACCTTCATGAAATATGTGAGTGCAATAAAAGTGCATGGATTTAAGCTTAGACGATTCAGCCAACTAATAATTGTAATGTATGGGAAATAAAAAACATAGAAATCTTGTGTTACACGAGTGTTAATCCATCCATAAAGTACACAAACAGGGAAAAAGAAGCATTCTGAAACTAAAGCTGGAGATGCCATTTTCAGCCATCTCTACACCGTTTTGAAAGTGAAATAAAACAATATTTAAGAACAAAAAATTAAGACCAGTCTTGATGTGTTATTGATGACAAAGTGGCAAACATTAATAGATGGAAATACACAAGTCTTGCCAACGCTAGCAAGAAGAATCTATGTAAAACTACAAACCACATACCCCTACTTTTATACAACTTGACTACACTTACAAAACTTGGAATAGCATAAAACCTCCACAGATGACTCTCACTCTAGATTCCCCCCAAGACAGGCAAATTGTTCATCAATATTGCAGAGTTGATTAAAATGTATGATGGCACTGGTCTTGTGCCACAGATTAGAAAATGATTTTCGCCCAGAATCTCAGATTGCCCATAAAGGGATGGAATTGTTTAACCCCGTAACAGTAGTATTAAAAGCTTTAAATTTTGGTAGGAAAAGAGGGAACCCACTTCCGTGCATGGATAGGGAAACAGGTACAGACATTTCTTAAGCTCTAATTCATAGACCAAATGTACTTGGAGCAATATTTCGTCAAACACAAGCTTGATAAATTCAACTGTAGATGAAAGCTGACCATAGTCTTTTCCCTCCGTCTAATTAGGACCATGATTTCTGTCGTGATAAAAATGTTCGCATTCCAAAACAATCATATAAAAGCAACAACTAGAAATAAAAAAATTAAAACTCAAGGGAGAAGCGTATAACCAACTTTAAATAGAGAGTAGCCTTTTCACTTCTGAAACATGTAAATTTGACTGCAGCAGTTTTACACTCGAACAAGTATCTTTCTGAGTGGGCCACTTCTTAATATAATTTGTCCAACCAGATGAAAATACTTAGCAATACCATGTTTCGTGGAGAAATTACAAGGGAAAGCGCTAAGACGAAAAGCAGAATAATCACCACGACAAAATTAGAAAGAAAATCATTACCGCATCCAAAATTAATTTAGAGTATATTTGGTACTAAGATGCTATAGTCAGGCAATTAATTTGGGCTTTTAAAACTAAAATATTAATTAAAATATAAGAAAATGTTATGAAAAATTAGTGTTACTTCCAAATCATGATGAATATCAAACATATCCTTAGATTAGGGTATTCTTAGTACATAGGTCAAAGCGTTTACATGAATTCTACAAAAATTTTCGTTGAAGGGCCTTGAGTTTTTGGAAAAAATTACCGAGGGAGGAACATCCAACGACCAATTTTACATTTAAAAGATAGAAGTCACTAAAGGCCATTTGATGATGCTTCATGCTTGTTGAAACTTGAGGCCCTTAATGAAGTCTAGAGAAAACTTGTTAGCTTTTGTGAAATTAGCAAACTAGGGTCCTTACATGAAAAAACCTAAGAATTTATTCTCATTATATTTGTAGGTATAAGCTCAAAAATTTTCGTTATCCGTTTTTACCAGATAAAAGAATTATAAAAAAATAACTAAAATTCCATATTGTTGCTTTGAATGTCATTAGCTAAGGAGTTCACAAACGAGGCGAGCTACGACTAAAGATAAAGCAATAAATAAGTATTTCAAAAAATGGGCCTGTATGAAATTACGAACTACTACTACATTGAACAGAATATAATTCTAATGCAAAGCCTGAGATCTACGAACTATAAATACCATTAGATCAAAGAACCAGAAACACTAAAAGCACTAACTCTTAATTCTTTGAAACAAATTATTAAGTTATCATATAGTTGTAAAGGAAATCTAAGATGTAGATCGAAATTGAAGCAAATTAAAAAAATAAATCCAAAGTAACAAATCCCAACCAGAGATCTGAGCTGAAAACACAAGATCCATCCAAACTCTCACCTCGGTCTCCGATTCAGTTGATGCAAGGCGGGATCCAATTCGCTTTTTTTCATTCAATTATATTCACCAACAAGAACTCGCCATCTGGCTAGAAAAGATAAAAGAAGCCAATCAGTTCCCGACCTGCACCAAGCGAATTAGAGACCGCCGGTAACGGAATCATTTGTCATTAACCCCCAACTCCTTCCCTTCCTCCTCCATACTAAGGTCACCGCCGATATAGACTAAAATAGAAAATAAAAAAGAACAATGATTTAGAAGTTTATAACCCTATCAACGGGGTGGAGAAAACGTGGGATGACGGTTATTTATAGATGGCAGAGACGAATCTGATGCTCACACGTGGCATTTCAAAACTCCTCTGATTATTGTACCGCTTTTACACCTATTCAAATGGAGGCAGGTAGAAGAGACGAGTAGGGTTGGCAAAAATATTCCATTTGGGACCGTATTAAAAGAAATTCAAACAATTCGAATTTAAAAATATTATTTAAAGAAAATTTGCGTGCAGTAAAAAGTGAATATAATTTAAAAATAATTCACAAAAAATTCGAATTAAATCTGTATTATTAAAATATTAATAAAATATTTTTCTTTATAATGTAAATTAAAATAATTATTTACAATTTTCAGTATTACTCATAGATAATCAGATTAATCCTATTTAATGTTATAAATTTTTCTAAAAAATAATAAAAATATTAAAATTTAATTTTTTTATCATAATATTTAATAATTTGTGATATAGTTGTTCCATATAAATTTATTATAAATGTTATTAAATTATTATTATTTTGATTAATTACTATTTTTTTACTGATAAAAAGTTTTTATTATATTTAAATAAAATTTAACGATAGCATTGCATAAAATTTATACATTTTATTTTTTTGTAATATATAGTATTTAGTTTTATATTTTTTTAATTTTAATATACTATTTGAATATTTAATTAAATTATATTTATATTTATTTTATTATTTTATATTAAAATAATATATTTGTATATTTGTTGTTTTATTTAGAATTAATATATTTTTTTAAAATTTAAATATATTTTATAAATTTAAATTTTTTATGAATATTTAAAAATTTAAATATTTAAATTAAAAATATTTATACCACATTCGTATTATATAAAAGTTAAATATTTATATAAATACTATAATTACTTTCTTAATTTGGAGACAAATACAAATTTAATACTACCCGCATCGAACCAGAATTTTTGCTGCCCCTCGAAAGGAGGGAGAGGGAGAAGCGCAAGTTGTCTTTTGATTTTGAGATACATGGATATACAGTGACTACACGTGCGCCTGATCTGCAGCCACTTGTATGGTTGCATTCTTCTGTAATTTTTTATTAATAACATTGTTTGGAATGGGTAACAGTTGTACTCGATTCTGTTGGATTGATCTGAACCTTCCACCACTGATATGCCACGTGTCCGAAATCTAAAATTATCTCGATACCCTAAAAATTCAGAAAGGACATTTACGTTGTTGAGCCGTCTAGATTTATTCGCGAGGGAGGATTACAATTATATTATTTTACCTTTTTTTAAAATTTGTGAGAATGACAAATAACCTATTATTATTTTACCCTTTGTAAAGTTTAAAATAAATAATTTTTAAAAATTTTTTAAAATATTATATATTTTTTATTTAAATATTTATAATAAATACTTATAAAATTTAAGGTGAAACAAAAATTTTATTAATAAAAATAAAAATAAAAATAAAAATAAAAATTTTTATTATATAAATTCATAATTTTTATCCTATAAATTCTTAAATAAAAATAATTTATTTTTTTAAAAATTATTTTAAATTTAATTTATAATTATAATATTTTATATTAAAAATTTATAGATTAATTTATAAAAATTAATTTTAAAATATATTAATTTTATATTTATAAAAGTTTATGAATTTACTCTTTATTTTATAATTTAAATTTATAAAAAAATTATTTTTTTACTTTTAAAAATTAAATAAAAATAATTTAAATATTTGATTTAAATTATTAAAATATTATAATATTTTATATTATAAAAAAATTTAATTTATAATTTTATTTTTATTAACACTTTTAAAAATAATTTATTAAATATAAATATAAAATTATAAATTAAAAGTTTTTATTTTATAATATTTTATACTAAAAAAATTATAATTAAATTTTTAAAATTTAAATTTATAATATTTTTATTTTATATTCATAAAAATTTGTGAATTTATTTATATTTTATAATTTAAATTTATAAAATTTATTTTATTTTTATTTTTAAAAATAAAATAAAAATAATTTAAACATTTTTATTTAAATTATTAAACGATTATATATTTTTTATGTCACGCAAATATCCCATTTTTTTTTTTTCCCCGTTCAGTACATAATCTTTCATGCTATCTAACCCATTCATGCCGCATGGAATGACTGATAGCAGATAAGTTGAACCTATGATGAATCAAATATCAGTCTTATGTTTGACAAGATACTTCTAATTTATCCAAAAATTTAAACGTGAAAAAGAAAGGGAAAAAAAATTGTGGCAATCATATTTGTAAGTTAACTTTCAAAATCTTTCTCTGTTTGATTTTTTTTACACGTACGATTTGGCAATGAATGGAATTGAAACCTATATTTATGACCCTGGAAAAGACGAAGGACACGGGGCTGATATTTTGCTTCTTTCGTTATTATAAGTTCTGTCGGAAAGCAAAACTTTTCAACTTGTTTCCACAACTACTTTATTGTTAGAAAATAAAATTATTTTTTTAAAATCCGTGGCCGGTGGTCTTTATGCCCCATTACGCCGTGCATAATTTATTTTTGGAAAAAGGAAATATGCAAATCGCTAACATTTAGTTTAATAATTTAAGAAATATTCATTTAAATTCTAATTTATTAGTATAATGACCTTTTATAATCCTATTTCATAATAATTAGTTAAAAAATAATTTTTAGATTCTAAAGTTTAATAAAAATAAATAAAAATATTATAATTATTTATTTTATAGTTTTAAAAAATATATAATTTAATAATATATTACAATTAAATTATAAATTTATTTGATGTATAGAATACTACAAAGTAAATAAATAAATAAATAATATAAAACTCTTCAAATAATTAAACTTTAATTGTTAAAATAACAGTTAATTAATGTTTAATTGCTATTTTTTGACAATATATTTTCATACAATTTTTCATTTGGAGTAATGATGCATTTTTAGGGATAAAAATATTAAATTATTTTATTTAAAGTATAGAATAAATGTGCATACATTACTTTCGTATAATTCAATAATTAAAAATTTAAAAAGTTATTACTATTTATTATATTATCAATATGTCATAAAATATATAATATATTATATTTATTTTCAAAAGACTTTAAGAGTTATTTTCTCTAATTGATTATTATTGTACGAAATAAAAAAAAAACTATTGCAATCATAAATTAGAATCTTAATAAATATTATTAAAATTAATTAGACTAATAAGTAAAACGTTGAGGACTCCCTTCTCTTTTTCCTTTTTATTTTTTCAATTTCTAATAACAACTGCAAATAAATAATCCCACCGTTCCTGTTTAATTTTATCTCCGTTACCCTAAACTAAAATATATACAAAAAAAAAAAAAAAAAAAAAGAAGAGAGAAAGAAAAGTTAGGGGTAGTTTAACTGCGACACGTCATCGTAATTGACTTTAATAATAACAGTACAGTTCGGAGAAAAACTAAAGTTGAAACAATAGTCAATGTAAATGATGATGCTGGATTCCAGTCTCAATTCTAGATAGAAGTGACACTGCGCTGAAAAATTGAAATGAAAAAAGAAATTTTTTAAACCTGGGGAAAAGTTGTAACGTGACTGAAGACTTTTAGGACCTCTATCTCGTTCGCACTAATACTACCATTTACGTCATTGTGGAAAATTAACAATCTTTATCTCCTTCCTTTCTGCATTTACTCCCGACACAAAATTTATAATTGTCCAATTAGATTAGGCTTGTAGGTTATACAGTACATATTGGATGAAATAGGAATTAGAGAGAATTTGAGCATTAAATATATATTTGCGTTGGAAAAACATCATACAAACAGGGTACATTGTTTTTACAATGGGTTTATTTGGTATTTTCCTCAACAATTTGTATTACAATATGCGACATTTGGTGAAACGCAGCTTCCAAGTGTGCTCACATTAGGCTTTATGGAAATAACTTGCAAGTTTCTTCTTACCCTTTAAATTTTCGTCTTTTTCTTATTGTTCTCGGTTTTGGAGTTTCGATTTTTTGGATCGGCGTCCATCGTCTTATTAATTAATTTTCATGGATAAATGATTAAACATAAATCCCTTTTATTTTAAAAAGTTTGTACCGTAGATTCCTTTTCTTCAGAAGAATACAAGGCACACCTAAACAACATTACAACTCGTTTATTGTTGGCTGATGGTTAATTAACAGTCTTAGTTAATAAAACATAGATTTTATTAATAAATACTTTTAAGATTTTTTTTTATAATTTTTATATTTAATAAATTATATTTTCTAATATATTAAAATTTATTATTAATTATTATATTAAATATAAAAAATTACTATAAATAATAAATATAAAATTTTGATAAGTGTTCTAAAATCACTTATTAGTAAAATTCATAAAATTTTAGAAAGATCAATTTGCATCATAAAATTCTGCTTCGGCAACTACCTACGAAAATAGAATTGAAAACGACCATGGAGAAAATTCAACCACATACTAAAATGGATGGACGGGATGCATTGTGGATGGTCCATTTATGCGAGACGATCTTCCTCCGCACATTATTATAAATCCTGCAACCCTAAAAAACTTCAGAAATTACATACAATAAAACTCTCTAGTTGGTGAGAGTCTAAAAGCTATTTTGCACATACGTGTCTGCTCTGTCTAACAAAATGAAAATTGTAAGAGACATTGATATGGTATCGAACATGTATAGAACCCACACACTGTACATGCTATTATAAGTACAAGGTCTAGGTTACATATTCGTGTCAGTCACTCAAGGAACTGAGTAGATTAAGCTATTGGTACAAAAAACGTAACGCCAATGGAGCCAACACACGGGCAACCTTTGGCAGTATTGGGTATGTGAGTGTGCCAAGGATAAAACAATTGACGCTTAATAGAACTACCGCATCCGAAGCAGGTTTGTTCTTTATCGTTGAGAAGAACTGAACAACGCTTCTCAGAGATATGCCCACCACAGTAAAGAGAGCCACCACAAGAGGCATACAAGGGTCTTCAGCTTCCCAGATAATCATTCCAACCAAGACAGATAACATTGCACTAAAAACAGACTGAGAGATTGCAACTACCCTTCTTCGGTCGAGAACTTCATCTGTCTCCAAATTTCTTGAAATAATGCCTGGCACAAATGGTTGTATCGACCCACTTGCTGCAAATTCAGTCCTTAAGAAATTCAGAAGTTCTGCATTACTGTTATTTTTGCCATCCATAGTGTCTGTGTCTACCATCTCGTCTTGGAAATTGATTTCACTTCCCTTAAAGTTGGGCTTCCGTGAGGGAACTCCATAAGGAATGGAAACCTTTTTCCCATTGTCTTTTTCATGACCTGTAAAGGTCCAGCGTCCTTTACCACAAATTTCCTTGAGCTGAAGAGTTTCAGCATTTAGATCTTGCAACTATGAAATACATAATGCACAGAGTTAATACATAGACTCAAGATCATGTTCATCACACAAATAAGCAATGACACCGGGAAATTTCTTAAAATCTAAGGTCAAAAAATTAAATTTAACAATAAGAGGAAAACTGACAGAAAGTAGTAAATCAGAATAGAATATTAAAGATTTCAAATATATTTTGGCATCTGTTATAACTGATTCATTCTCATTGTACCGCTAACATTCTTCAAACTGGAAATAATTTTACCAAACGGAGCATCATGAACTTTTACTATCACACTTATCTCATAATGTTGTCTTAAGTACAACATATTTGTTAAAATGATTGAACCCTAAATGCACTCTTTGGTTCGAGCAACAATCTTTCGTAGTAGCTTTCTGAATAAGAAATAGTCAGGAAAAAACAAAAGCTTTATTGTAAGGTGTAATAATGGTAATACAGTGACATCATAACCTACATGATACTATTCAACAAATTATATGTCACAATTCAAAGCTACAAGGTTTTGTGCTCATAGAAAGTAATACCAATATAAGAGTTGCAAGAAGATTAATATTTACCTCTCCCTGTAATAGTTCAATTTTCGCTACAGCCTTGTCGTGTTCATCTTCAAGTTCTGTTAACATTGACTCCATAATTTTGCATTCTCCAATGACCATATGAAGATGGTCTTCAAGTTCCTTTCTGTCCCACACCAGGTTCTCCAATTTTAACTGCATCTCATGCAGATGCTCTTCGAGCTGCATATTAGAATATTTCCTCTCATAATACTATATAATTCACTATTTGTATATAATTAAAAAACAAAGTAAAATTTAGACATAAAACTGATTAAGAATTTGTAAGCTTCTTGGGAATCTTGTGTCATAGGAGTAGATACAAACATCCATCAATTATAATCACTTCCTCTATCGGTCATGAGAAATTTCATTACCTAGTCCAAGGCCTTCCACTTTAGAGGCCAATGCATCAAAGAAATGCCCAACAAACTAAGAGGAAAATGGATGGTAAACCATGCATTAAATGAAAAGGAAGGCACAATAGAACCGTCAGATTTTACCACCTACTCATTTTGAGAGTGATTAAATTAAAAATTACACAAGACGCCCAACGAGAATCTGTTTCACATAAACAATTTCAAAATTTGAGATTTTAAGATGTGCAAATGATGAAAGAACACATAATGCTGCTACCTAAGGAAAAAGTTAATAACACTATCCTCACAGAACATGGTTTGTAGATATAGTACTACAAACCCAAATAAGGGGTGTTACTCATGAGAAACATTATTCTGATATATGACACTTGTAAATTTAAATAATAATGTACTATGTCAGCTTCGTGTTCTGAGTATCCAATTGTTTTTATAAAAATTGTTAATCATGCCTTTTATCAATGGGATGAACTTAGCAGTACCAACTCAGAAACAGTGAATAAGACCATTTTGGTAAGATGGGTGGTGCAAATATTTCATTGTTTCATTGATGGAAATCAATGTCACCAAATAGTTACTAAATAATTAAGATTTTGAATCTTCATCTTAAGATTGTTATGTTAGCTTGAAACAATTTAGAGGGATGACAGAGACAAAGGAATAACTAGAGATTTTGATTCCCAATAATTGTAAGACTCCAGGACTATTCAAAAGGACCCCAAGTCATCATCATACTTGCATCCAGCTTCAGCCATTCATGTAGCCCCACATCATGCAGTTCTTCCTAAAAATGTAAATAAAGGATCGGGGATTAGAAACAAAAGTGACCAACTTAAGATTTAAGCACTTTTACAGCTATAAATAACTACTTCCTTCAGTCTTAGCAAGAATAAATGAATGTTGATCCTTGGTTTCAACTTTTTCAGCTAGTCTTGAGAAATTATGCATAATCTCATTTGCAAACAGATAGAATGCGTGACAATATTCATTTCTTTGTTCAAGTAAACAAACAATCAAAGAAAGATCCTATACACATGGACTACAGAATTGAAAAGTCAAATTATTAAACGAAGCTAGTAAAACGAACCAGAGTCTCCCTCTGCAAAGCAGTCAAAACTCGTATGGGAAGAGTTGCAAGAGCAACAATGCATATAATTGTTCTCCAAATCATGTTCACATGGAAGCTGATGAAGGCATTGACCAGCTGAAGCCAAGCATAGATAACAACAAAAGTGGTTTTCATACCAAATAGAAATGCCAATTTGCATAGAAAGCAGGGCTTTGCAACCAACATTAACATCATAGCCATGAACTCAAGAAACAATGATATAATATCCATCATTTTGCAGCAACGAAGCTCCTTCACCGTTCAATCACATGTCCACTTATCATAAAGGTTAAAAACAAATATCAAAAATGCTTTCAAATCTGACATGCTATCATCAAAAAATGGTAGAACGTAGTTAGCTTTCTTGTAGGAAATAAAAGCAATCAATTACAAACAAGAACACAAAACCACTACGGAAAACCTAATTTGCAATAGAGAGATTCAAAAACATTTCCAAAATGTTAACAACAAATATATACGAATTTAATTTTACCATGTCTTTTAAGACTATTATACTGGAAATTCATTAAAGGGAGCACTCTTATATTTAATCCAACTAATCTCTACTGCTAGACAAATTAGAAACAATTGAAATATTAGCAACTGAGAGCAAACCCATTTAATGTCAACAATGTACAATCATTATCCATATAAACAACTTAACACTAAATGGAGATTCTATTCTCACTGTCTCGGGTACCAATGTACGACAATCCATATAGGACCCTAATTTTCTTTTTGATCAAAATGAATTGAAAATATAAAAATTAAAACTGGTCAAGTAACAAGCAACGTACGCGCTCAAATATACCATCAAAGTAATCCAGCCAATCTAACATAATCAGAAGTATATATAAAGAAAGAGGCAATTATTCTAAACAAAGTTCAAATTAAGAGAAAAAAAAACAAAGAAACAAAAGACTAGCGTAGAAGTTAAAGAGTTGAGCACCTTAACTCAGCCGAACGTGGTGATGAAAGCAGAGCAGAGCAGTTTAACAGAAAGAGAGAATTGAATTTGAGAGCGTGAGAGAAAAGCAGTTTAGGTGGCAGCAAGAGCATCGCCATAATTGACACGTAGTTGAACCACTTGGATCGCTGATTTTATAGCATTTTAATATTCCTACGTCTATCCAATAATCCACCCCCCGTGAATTTCATTGCGAGGGATCCAATCTGATGCAAAAATATAAACAAATTATAAATCCCTCATGATTTAAAAATTACTTCAAACAAAATTATAAAAGTGTTGTAGAGTCTTAATTGAAGGAGTATGGATAGCAATCTCAAAATTGTATCTTAATGTTTAAATATGATATAGAAATTTATAAAATTATAGTCACTAATAGTCATTTATATCCTGACATTAATCTAATCGAAATTATACTTGAGAATTAAGGAAGCGTTAGTTATTATCTTAAATTATTAATACCTAATGTTGGGCTCATAAAAGATCTCTCATTGTTGGGTTCCCATAGGCCCAATACTGTTTTAAAGACTTTTTTGTCTGAAAAAAATGGTCATTAGTAATAAGCCCAACGATCTTTAAGATAGAATTTGCAATTGATAATTATAATATTAATAATTATGCAAATTTTATCACACTGACTTCTCAAATTTTCATATATGAAATCAATAATTAGTACTAAAATGTAGTTCAGCGTTCCTTTAAACAGTAATTATTACATAAGCACGCAATAAAATTTTAATAAGTATTTAATAATAATTAGTTAATTTGTAAATTAAAAAAATCTAATAACATCAATTCCACTTACTGGGTGTAGCCAGTGATTCCATCTTCCGGAGCATTTGTATTGATCCTGAATTCGAATTTTTTAGAGTATATTCAGGTTTAAGAGTATGGTACAATCAGAATTTTATTTTGTATTTGATACTATTGCAGTATGGTCTCTGTACGTGATTTTAATTGATTCAAAATAAATATTGTGTGATCTGCAGATACGTACCTCAAAAAAATGAGTGTCTAACCCGTATATAATTGGCCGCCGTAATAACGATTGAGTATAAAAATTTCTTCCTCATCCAAAAAAAAAAAAAAAAATAACATCAATTCTCCATCAATATAGAGTTCATACACTGGTTTACACCCTTAAGCAGTTCAACTTTAAGATCACGATTTTTGTGAGGAGGATCAAATCAACGGTTGAGCACGCGACAGCAGTGATGATGATTAATTTTAGGCTGTTTGCCTAAAACCCCAAGAAACGAGGGTGCTCCAAGCAATTATAATAAAAATAAAAAATAAAAAAATTATTACGATAACGAAATAATAAAAAGCATATAATCTCTTTTCTAATCTTTTACGTGAGTGTTTCAGAGTCTTGTAGATGCATTCTGTCTTATGTAGTTGTGATTTTACTGTACTCTTTATGATTCAATTCTACAGATTACAATTGTTATTTGCCTCAAATTTTTTCTTAAAAAATATTTTGAGGGACTCCATTTTACAACGTTCTTAAATAAAAGTTGGGAAATTTATGAACAGAGATGACTTTGACATAACGGGAAGGAATATATCAGACATACAAAACCAAATACATAAGTTCTTCAAGAAATTACTTATCCTGACCATTAATCCTCAAACCTAAATAAGAAATGTCGTTTAATTATTCTTCAGTGGAAGGGTGGGGGGAAAAAAAGGAAAAACTAAAGGTTGATGGGTTCATTATATGATTTTTCTCTCACTACTTAATCAAATCTTACCCCTTAAGGAAGAAGAATGAATTGGAAAACTTGGAGAAAGAGATGTAGATAATGAAAATTTTTATCTTTTATTTGGTCTTCGAACTGCATCTTGAAGGTATGTAAGTTCCATTTAATGGCTGAAAACGCGGCTGACAAATCAAATGACACAAGAATTGAACAGAACCCAATGGCCCTACTCTCCATCGAGCTTTTGATTCCCCCTCCAAACCGAATTTCACTTCATCTCGTTTCAAAGCCAAGTCCACAACTTCTTGTTTCTCGGGATCTAATGGAATCAACCTGGATTCTGCTACATAAGAAATATCAACTGAACTATTTTTGCTTACATCAAACGGCTCTGCAACAAGCTTGGCAATCTCTAACTCATCGAAAGACAGGGAAAAACTTGTTTGCGAAAAGCTGACATGCGCCCTGTGGTTGCCATTATTCATGCGAATTACAACGTTGATTAGCGTTTCAAGCAACCCAGCTGGGTCAAACTGAAACGTTTCTAGATGAGCGTCAATGACACTGATGACAGGAATTCGAGGGTGTAATACTATGTAACCGATGAAGATGACGATGCCAGCAATGATAATGCCGATGGCTACGATTGTACAGATTATGGCTGCGCACCAGATCAAAAGGTGGGTGCGGCGTCGACGAGGATGGGACACATACTTAGATTGCATTGGATGGGATGATGAATTTTGCGTTGTTGACTTCTCAAACTAAGAGCGACCGCACGAAAATGAAATTAATATATATATATATATATATATTTTCCCAATGGTTATGCAGGTGTAAAGGGGAGATCGTGAGTTTATTTTGAGGGTTTTTGGCAATGAATTGGAAATTGGTTGGGTTCTTAGGTCTAATTGGTGGGGAAGGTTTAGGTATCTTCCTTTCCTGATTTCAAAGCATTTTTAATTTTTATATTGGTATTATATATTTTCTTCGGGGGTTAAGTCCCTGTATAAACGAATGTATGGTCGTTACTTTTTCCTCGAGAGAAAAATACCGAACTTGCATCGCTTCCTCGCATTTTCTCTTCCTTCTTAATTCAAAAACAGAGTCACCACGAGAAATAATGTGAAAAATGAATTGTTACTACTATCAACTATGCATGCATTTCTTGATTTGCATATTAGTTTCCTTTATATGCAAAATGAGAATGGCTAATTGGGACGGCATGTATTTGAATTTCAGGGAAGAATTTAACCTCTTTACTGTGTTTACTTGTAAAAAATTTGATCTCTCACCCAAATTCACCTTAGCATTCTCAAATTGCGTAAAGCCAAGTAAACACAGACAGATACTCACTAAACAAAGCTCCATCTGATTGAACGATTTTACGTAGTTATTATTATGCTGGAATGTGAATAGAAGCACAAGCCATTCTCTGAATCAAATGAAAAACCAATCATATAGCTACCTTGGGTGAAGAACTAACATCATTCTTCTACTGAAAATGAAATGCAGGGAACAGTCTGCTAAGTATATCCGGGTGTACTATACGTGACCCTTGAAAGGCACGACTAAGAAACAGACATTAAGGCCAATTAAGCACAATCAATCTGCCCAAGCTGAGCATGAGAAATCAAGAAACAAATATCATCACTAACCATTGAGTGAATGCACCTTATGGAAAAAGAGAAACATCTCATATCTAGGTGGAAGCTTAAATGAGAAAATATTCATGCCACTAGGACCAATTAAGTAATGCAGTTATACAGAAACTGCTTTCGAGAACTAGAAAAGCACGTCTATACAAACGAAAATGAAATGAACAATCATCTTGATATCAATTATCAAGCATGCTGCAAGGTCAATGAGAGGTCAGGAGATCAATGAAAATTGTAGCACAAAAATGCAAGATTGTTCGTCTAACATCAGAAAATATAGAATGACCCCAAACCAAACAGCAATTATACAATTGTTTTTGCATATTCTTTAATTCTTAATTAGAAATATGTAACCAATTTTATTAGTTATAAAAAAAAAATAAATGTAGAAAGAAA
>JAWDEX010000001.1:7991762-8046996 GCA_035221805.1 Trichilia hirta | reverse complement strand
GACATACGAGGAAAAGTCTGCTAGCAATAGAAAAACATAAGCTGAACTGCTTCTACCAGTCAATTCTACAAAATTATCATATTATTCGGTTAATTCTGTTTGATCACTAGCAGTCGGAATTGTCTGAATAAACCATCAGGCTCCATTAGAGGAGGTACTAGTTCTACCAATCAATTCTGTTTATACCATAAAATCCCTGCATTTTCAGGTGGTACTAATTCTAAAGATCACTGGAGTCTCCTGGCTAAAACCATGGCCTATAGTTTGGCAATGTCGTTTGTTTCTTGTGAAAAATTCTTCAAAGATGCCACTATACACCAAAGCTAAGAAAGTTGTCTAAGTCAAAAATTTCCTCCCTTCTATACAAGTGAAACAAGACTCTTATAAAGGGTGAGACAAGTAAAACAAGCCTCTTATAAAGGGTAACAAAGATAATGAAAAGGAAAATAGAAATTTTATTTAATATTTATTTATAAAGATTAAGCTTATCAATATTCATAATCATTTCATCGTAAAATACTGGCAAATTGTTGATAATTAAGAATACTCAGGAGACATAAATAACATGCTTGCTAACCTTGGGAAGTGCATCCTTGATGATAGTTGGCACAGGCATTTCAAGCAAAACATTCTCATTGATAGACTTTGTGGCCTTGAATACTTGATATACCAGGTTAGCCTGACAGAGCAATTTTTTCCTCCCAGTGTCTGAAAGGCCTGCTGTTGGTACATGGGGCAGTGGGAGCCACCATCTCTTACTCTCTCTATCACTCTTGTTCATTCCTTCTGCACGACTGCTTACTTCTGCATACCAGAACTCAGTATTCACCATTGAATCCAACGTTTCCTGCCAATTTTAAAGGTTTAACCAGATGAATAAGGATATCAATAAATAAGAAATCTCAACAACTTTGAAAGGAATGAAGAGATTGCCTACAATAAGCATAGAATCCAACTTTTGAAGAGCTGGAAGGTTCATGTGGATGTCAGCACGAGCTTTTGTAGTCATTATCTGCTCAATGACATTAAACAGGTAATACCACAAACTGTAGAGCGCATGTTGAATCTTTCTCCAAAAGTTCAACAAATTTCTTTACAAGAAATACCTCTAAGGTCCAGCCATTGGCAGCATTTTGCTTAGCAGGAACTAACTCAACCATATAGTTTGTAGGAGAGAGCAACCAGTCCATCTCCCTCTGCCATCTGTTCCTCCTTTCTTCATGCAGTGGCTCCAATTTCCACAATTCTCCAAAGACAGAGGCTGCAAATAAAGGAATAAAATTTTAACAGGAGTCAAATTACTAGAAATTTGATTTTATCTTCTTTGTCGGATGGCTTAGGTTTTCCTGTCCCCAAATAGAGAGTTGCATGAGGTATAATGGCTATTCCATTAGCATAGGCAGTAGTAGCTGGCACAAGTGATACGTCTAATTTAAGAAATATTTCTAACTAAATTTGTTACACAAATGAAAATAGAAAAATATTAGATGTAATATATTTTGATAAGAGAAGGGAGACAAAACCTACTAGCAAGATTGGATATGGCATTTGACAGTGCTAATGCAGTGGTGACACCCATGCGGCCCCCTGTAATATCTTCACCCAACAAGAGCTTTGCAAAATTTTCTTTCATTGTCTGAACATCAGAAAATCTAATGGCATAAGCAGGTCTCTGTTGGACATAAAAATGCTTCTGGCTTTCAGACAGTTCCCATTCATCTGAACCCTGTTCCCCACTTTTCATAGTTGAACATTTAGAAGAAAAGGATCCAAAAGCATCCTTGCTAGAGGAACAGCTTGAGTCGTCATCATCTAAGGAGTCGTTTACACATCCATCACCTCTGCTTGTTCTACTTTCATTGTCATAAGATTGATTATTGAGAATGTAACCCTCAAGGCCATCATAAGTCCTTATTCCTGAAATATCAATCACAATTATTATCTCCCAAGCACAAAGAGAACTCATGCGTTGATTCCTGGTGCTTGTGAAGAAAGCACTTAATGAATTGGGTTTAGTCACTAAAAATTATATATAAATCCATTGACATCCCTTGTAACTTTCTGTTTGGATTACAAATTTCTATTGATTTTATGGCAAAATGATGTACGATAATCTCGTTATTAGAAAAAAAAATATTTAATCATCCTTCCGTAAGTGTAGCCTTAATATAATTGAAGCAATATTATCTTCTCTGTTGTATTACTGTTATTTATAATTTTGAATTCAAATATAACATATTCAAAGTTAATTTTCAAGAAACAACACAATTAAATATTATAAACCCTTGAAAGATTGCTCAATAATGCTTTAGAAATATTTCTAGTGTATTCATATCTTCGTAACCAAGAAATGCTTATTCACTCTTGACCTTGCTGCTCCAGTAGATAGTATATGTAACTTCATCACAAACTTTCCTTACATTCACTACACGTACAGCAGAAACCAGTTATTATTAATTTTAGTATTTTAAATCTTAGTTTGGTTTACATATATTTATTAACTTCTCTTTAAAGATAGACATGCTATCACAAGAAATTTTATCCCCCATTATTTCTCCAAATTTGCCTATAATGAGAATTTTAAGCAAATCAGAAGCTTCCTGTGCTATGACAAACAGTACCAAGTCAAGAAAGTAAATGGAAATTTCCTGGAAATCTTCCAAAGTAGCAACAGACGCACAATGGATCTAAATGGGGTTATTTTTCCCTTCTCCCCGTAAACATACGGTGGGTGAGATATGTTGCATCAAAATTCCAAGTAGATCAATAAGAAAAAGGAAAAGAAAAGATAAGGAACGGAGGGATCCTTCAAGTGGGAGCTGAAACTGAGTGACTGACAACCAAACTATAGCTATTACAAATTTTCAGTACAGTGATTTTTTCGCCCCCACTCACAGTCACATAGAGTTATTTCATTGTCAGATTCAACGGGTAGCAGCATTTTTAAACTTAATACTAATAATACCATACTTAAGCTTAAGCATATAGGATCCAATTTATAAATAAAAATAGCAAATTTGATTTTGTTAGCATTACAATATGGTCCACCCACAGGCCCATAAGCTACTGATAAATCAAAATCGCTTTACATAAAAATATGATATCTTATTTTGGTATCACACTAAAACCAAAGTTTCTCTTCTACCACTCGCTTTCCCCATCTTTCAACCTTTTGGAAAAGAAAAAACAAGAACAAAATTTTTTTTAATTCCAAAAAGTTGAAATGATTAGTAAACCCATGTGCCTTGCACGTACACCTTACCATAATATGCCACTATTGGCTGGGTCCACTCTTTGGTTCGTATAGGATGAGATTTATATCAAAGGCGCGAAAAAGTCATGGACACGTCTATTAATTCGGTGTCACAAAATTCGAGTTTGCTCAGTAGGTGCACATTTTCAAACTACCAACGAATATTTAGATCCTAAATTGTTGAGTACACAAAATTAGTCACTATATTAGGAAAAAGAATAGAACATGGAATTCAAAATATACAAGAATCAACTTTTCCAATTGCCGTGATGAAATTACAGATAATTTAAGGATTGGTAAATCTCACAAGCAATTATAATGAATATTGCTAAAAAAAATAATCTTGCTTTCTCTCTACTAGTAGGGAGTAGAAAATTAGGTACAATAAATGGTCCGTTGAGAAATTAATAGAGACACCTTTGTTGCATGCATGGCATGAAAGTGATAGTCTCCCATTTTCAGTGGGGTGGTCCTACTCCTACACATTTGTCTGAGCCTTTATGTGCACGTTACTCGTTATGGGCCATATTAATATTGTTCTTTCCTATCAGTCCCCGATCCTCGAATTCTATGAACTATAAATAATCTAACAATAAGATTTTTAAATGGATAGCTCCAAGGAATTTATCTACGTACGTAATGCATACAAATACTTGAGTTCAAATGAAGGTATTTCGTCGAATAGAAGCCAATTGACGCATTTGGCCAGTAAAATGTGAACCATATTCGTAGGTTCGGACAAGTCTCTATGTTTTGTGACCTAATTCATATTCTTCGTCTTCAAACCGATTCTAATGTGTTAGGGATTTTCATAGCAAACAAAATTTGACGCATAAATAAGATCGCATTCTTAGTAAAACAAATAATTAAAAAATTGCAACTGAGAAAGCATAAATAACGGAAGATAATATAATAATATTAATAATAAAGATAAATAATAACAATTAATTAAATAAATATAGAAGCTTTTTTGCTTACGTTTTTGTTCATCAAAATCGAGGCTAAACTCTCTGTCCCAGGTGCAGCAAGCCAGCCTTCTCCTCATCATCATCTTCCTCATTTACGTTAAATTTTTCTCTTCCTTCTTTTATTAAATATTATCTTTTGATTTATTTTTTTTTTTAAGAATCTGCAAGTCCACACAAAAGCTATTTCACAGTCACTTAAAAAGAAATCTGAAAATAATTAAGTCGTACTCGAGTGAGATTCCAATGTAACTTTGTGGCAAAGTAAGTGATTGTACAAACTTTTTAGTTTCACAATCAAAAAAGGCAAATGCCATGAACTACGAGACAACTGAACAGACTCAGCAGAGAGCGGAGCAGATTCATTTTCTCATCAAAAAGTTCTAAAGCACAGATTTAAGCCTAGACTAGAGAACTTGAAAACCTAACGAAAAACTCAAACTTTATCCGAAATAGAAGAACCACGTTAAACAGAGATCTAAATCTTCATTTTATTCGGGAACACTTAGCTTTATAGAAGTAAATTAACAGCCGAGAAAAAAAACAGTCGATCTTTCAAAATGATTAAACAAACAGAAATGATCCACCGAAGAAGGAAGAACAGAAACTAGCTGAAATTTCCATTAGAACAAAACGACGGGGAAAACAGACCTTTTACTTGTGAAGTAAAATTTCTTCAGAGCTGCATTGAAGGATAGAAATCTCCCAAAGCAATCGCAGTTGCAGAGGACCTGTTAGCGAATTGAATATTTTTGATCGGTCTCTTTGGCCCAGTGAGAGAAACAGTATTGCGCGATAACTTAGTTGAGAATAAAATTAGGAACGCATTTATTCGAGCGAGGGAGATATAAATTTAGAAATATGTATTTATTTATGCTCACATTACATTTGAAAAAAAATAAATAAATAATTGAATTTTTTAAAATTAATTTACAGTGACGGAGAAGGAGAGAGTTGTCATGGAAGTTAAACGTTTGACAGTTGCAGGCTCCTTTCTACTGTCCTTTGACTGGGAAGCGAAATCTTATCATCTTGATCGTCCGTTTCCTGCCAGTAGGACCGTAAATCAATGGACGGTTTCGATGTAATAGATAGCAGATTTGATGGGGCACGGGCCTAAGGAGAGAGGGGTGGTCATATGCAGGTTCGCCGGCTGTAGCCCTGCCAGGCCCAAAATTTTCATTAAATATACTACTATGACCTTTTCTTTATTGCTCAAATATAACCAGACTTAACCTCAAAATTTTCTTTAAACATACTCTAAGTTTTAAATATAGTTCTATATTTTCTTTTAAGTATGGTCCAAATATTTTTATTTATAGCTTCATTAATATATAGTTTAATCTCAATATATTTATATAATGATAATTTTTACAAAATTATCACTATATAAAATAATAACCTTTTTTTTTTTTTCCTTTACAAAATTATCATTATATAAATCAATAACCTTATTTTTTTTCCTTTAATCCTCTTCCTTATGTTGGGTGTAAGCTGCAGTAGATTCAGGTAACTTTTTTTTTTCTTTTTTCTTTCATTAATAATAAATATAAAGTTTATATATTATAAATTAAAATAATATTAATTATTTTTTATTTATGATTTTTGTAATAGTTTGGATTGTTACCTGATGGAGATTAAATTGACATAAAAAAAATGATAATATAAAATTTTTATATGATTAATTTGTTGTAAATTTGACTAAATTACTTTTAAAACAAATTAATTTATAGTAAGTTTGTTGTGAAAACTTATAGAATATATCTAATTTTTTAGAAAATTGTTTAATATTTAATTATTTATTATTGGAAATTATAATATCAAATAACTATTCCTTTTTTTTTTAAGTAAATAATTGTCAAATATGAATATTATTAAAACATCATTTCAGAGTAAAATTAAATATGGATTTTTTTCAGATTATATGATTAGCAAAATTGAGAGAGATTACTAATACTATTTATTGAGATTTTAAACTTGATAAATTTTATTTGTTTAAAGTGGGTACAATTTTATTAGTACTTCTTTTATTTATATTGTATATTTATTTTTTATAACATTATAATTTTAATTTTAATTTTAATTTCTTGTTTAAAAATATAATTTAAAAGGTAATAGCCATGATTTTTTAATTAATTAATTATTTTTTAAAATATAAATTTTTATTCATATTAAATGAAATATTTAATTTACTCGGACTTAATATAAATTTATGATCCGTCCTAGAAAGAGAGATTAGATGCTTTTCTTTTCCTTTTCATATAATAAATAATATGCAACGCTGAATCTTTCTTTTAAATCTTAAAAGCCTATAAATTATAATAAAAGATGTATTTTATTGGAAATTGTATTTATTTGAAGAGAAAATACGAGCTATTAAAAATATTTATGATGTAAAATTTAATTTAAAAATAAATTATGTATTGAGTAAGGCAATAAATCAATATATATTTATTACAAGACATAGTTTTGTGAATGAGTTTACATTAACCTTCCTTGTGATAGTCATCAGGAATTTTTAACACAGTGGCTCTTAATATAGCTGGTTATGCTATCGAATGCCAAGATGTTATAATTGTAAAGAATTTAAGTTAGATTATTAATGGCAAGTAGCAATATAGACTCTAGAAAAACGAATGAAAATACAAATACACATGTTTAGGTATTATTTTCAGTCCCTTGATTCAAATGATTCCTTTATTTTGATGGAACAGTTATTATTTCTCAAAAGAAAAGTCAGGATGGGCAGTGCAGTATGAACAATACAACAATACAACAATACCTAATCCAAAAGCTAAGTTATTTAAATTTTAATTTGAATTTCTTATAGGCGATATTAATTAGCTAATAATAGAAAGAGTATTATTATTTATACAAATTCAATCATATCAATTGATATAATAATTTTAGAATAAAAAAATAAAATTATGGAAGATAAAAAAAATAAATTATTTGATACATATAACAATAAATATAATTATATTAAAGTGTATTTTACCCATTGCATCTATGTTTCGATCAATTTTCTACAATCTCATTTTGGTTTCACTTTCTCGACTCTACTTATAAAAATTGTTCCGCTGTTGCCAAATAATTTAAATTTTAAATAGCAATTATATTTCATAGTTAAGTAAGATAGTTTTAAGTACTCTCTAGTAGTATATTTTTTGTAAGAGCCTGTGACAGCTAAAATTTTATTCTGTGCTTGGTATACTGGTGTATGATCCTTATACATGCGTCTTAATTAACACAGGACGGATGCTGTATGATTTGCGGGCATATACCCTAAAGAGTGAGTGCCTGATTCCGTATATGGCTGGACATTACAGTAATAATTGAGCACGAAAGTTTTCTCCTCCCCCCGCCTACAAAAAAAAAGGATAGTTTTAAGTATATGTTTGAAGATTATTGTTCATATGAATATTAATTGATTAATTAATATACCTATAGAGAAAAATGACAAAAAGTCAATGTAAATAGTTAGTACGAGTTATGTTGTTTTTAGTACGGGCAATGTAAATAGTAAAATCATCTCATCGATGACCTCTAGGCAAGCACAGATATTGGGTCTCTCGTACCTCCATGGCTATGGGTGATGCGATGGGTTCACAGAAATTAACCAAATAATTTGAAAAATAAAAGGACTAGTACCTCAAGATCAACACGTGAGCCTACAATTGTGTTGTTGCTATAAAGATTAGCTTAAATATAAATTAAAAAATTAAAAATTAAAAAATTAAAAAATCTAATTGATATTTATTAAATGAGAATTTAATTAATATTTACTAAAAAAAATTAAATTAAAATTAATTAAGATAATTCAATTGAACCAACTGTAGAAAATAAGTCAGAAAATTGTGATTACTCAGATACTTGTACTATAATATAGTGTGGCTTATTTATAATTGTGCTCACCATCCCTGTAGCTAATCAAATTAAATTTAGTGTAAAATATGTAGACGACACTTGGTGTACATGTATGAAATGGTGCTATTACTCAATAAGAATACAACACTTGTATGGCAATAAGAAAAAACAATAAAGTAATCAACCTTAAAATGATATTACAACACGCCCTTTTGAATTTTATTACTTTTAATCAAATCAATATGTATTGAATCCTGCCTCGTTAAAAACCTTATTAGTAAAAATTCAGTAAACCAAAAAATCTAGTCAAAAAATAAAAAAAATACAGTGCATATTTGACTCCTCCTAATAAAATTCTCCCTCTTAAAATGTCATTAATCATTTAACTCATGAAGATGATGCATTTTAATATTATATACCAATTTTTTAAAAGTTGATGTAAGTAAAATTTTGATAAAAAGATTAACAATATTTTCAAATAAGCGAATTTATTTGACATTAGTTTGTTTACTCTGCTAGAGTTCATGAGTATTGAAAAATTTAGGTAAAATATATTTGGTTATGTAGCCTTTAATATAACCTCATATGATTTGAGCAATGCAAGCAACATTATCTTTATAAACTATTATTGGATTTTTTGAAATAGAAAATAAGTCATACGTACTCTGAATATGTTGAATAATAAAACAAAATCATACACATTCACAACTTGCTTTATATAGAGCAAGAATTTTAGTATGATTAGAATTAGTAGCAATAAAAGTTTGCTTCATGAATCAATATGAGATTACTGTATTATTATAAGTTAATACAAATCTTATTTGTAATATGACTTTACGAAAATTAGAAAGATAACCAATATTTGCATGATTAATTAAGCCTGATTTTTGTGTTAGTTTATTAGAATAAAATAATTCTAAACTTATCATTCCACAAAGGTCACGTAAAATATATTTGATATCATTCCAATGTCTTTAAGTAGGTTTAAAATTAAATTTGGCTTGTAAATTTATAGTAAATACTATGTTTTGTTTAGTACATTGTGCCAGATTAATAATACTAAGATATGGTACTTTTGGACCAAGTATCTCGTTGCTATCTTCTTTATAACGAAATAGATCTCTTTTAAGATTAAGAGAATGAACCACCATTAAGGTACTAATAAATGAGATTAGTCTATATTAAAAAGTTTTAAAATCTTTTCAATATATACAGATTAGTGAATAAATATTTAGTTATATTTATATTCGATCTGAAGTCGAGAAAATATTTAATTTTTCGGAAATCTTTCATTTTAAATATTATTTTCAAATATTCAATAGTTTTTAGAATTTTTTTAAGATTTTTAATTATATTTATATTATCAACATATACTGCTATAATAATAAATCTCAACTCTAATTTTTTTATAAATTCGTATAGGCATATAGAATTATTAATATATCTTTTTTTATTATTTAATATTCGCTCAAGTAATTATACTACATGCTCCTAATCTATATAAAAGTCTTCGTAATTTGATTAAGTACAAATTACGATATTTTGATTTATATGCTTCGAGCATATTAAATCCTTCAAGGATCTTCATGTAAATATTTACCTCAAATAACTTGTATAAATAAGCAGTCACTACATTCATAAGATACATTTCAAGTTTTTCAAAAAATACTAAACTAATTAAAATTAAAATGTAATAATATCTATCATATGAGAATATATTTCATCAAAATTAATATTGTGTCTCTGAGAAAAACCTTGAATAACAAGTTATACTTTATATCTTACGATTTTGTTATTCGCATTATGTTTTCATACAAATACCCATTTATATCTAATAAGTTTGACATATTCAGGTGTTTGGACTATAGGTCCAAACACTTCATATTGGCAAAAAAAGTTAATTCTATTTGAATTACCTTTTTTTTATTAAGGCCAATCATATCTTTATCTATATTCATTAATAGTTTATGGTTCATAATCTTCTTTCGTAATCTTACTAACTACTGAATAAGAAAACATATTATTAATTATTATATTATTACGATTCTATACTATATACGTGTAAGCATAATTTATAAATTTTTCTTTATTTTTTAATTTTGTACCTTTTTAGAAGCTTGTGTCACTTCACGAACACTTGTCTCTTTAGGGACAATTAACTATTCAGACATATTTGTCCTTTTAGGGACATCTGACTCTTTTGAAATTATGGGTATAATATTGGTATTTTTAATTGCTTAATTTTTTTATATTCTTTTTCATAAAACTGTATTTTTTGATTCAAGTAGTCTACCATGCTTCTAACGTGTAATAGATGATTTATTTATTATTATTTGTTTAGATTATTCTTCAAGAATAATCACTCGAACTAGTAAATTAGTAACTGGTACATGTGATTTAGTTACTCATGATGCATCATTAAACGCATCTACTAATTAATTTATAATTTACTAAAGTTACACAATTCTTCACATTTTATTTTTGCATTGACTAATGCGAGGGTTAAAATGAGATAAAATTATTATATTCTAAGGAAGTTCAGGCCTAATTTTAAGAGATACTTTTCTTTTATTTAATAGTAAAAATACTATTTTATCAAATTGAGAATGTACAAATCATGTGATAAATAAATCATCTGTTAAGGGTTCAAGATATCTTATAATAGTAGGTGAGTTAAAATTAATATAAACTCTTAAACGCCGTTGAGGCTCCATTTTAATACGTTGTAGAAGTGCTATAAGAACATAAGTAGCATAACTAAGAGTGTGTAGATGAGATATATCAGACTAATGACCAATTATAAGTTATAATGAAAAGTATTAATGACAAAAAGTAGGTCTAAGTTAAATTAATGATACAGTATATAAAACAATATGCTCCTATGTAAAAATTAGTAATTAAGTACGTAATAAAAGAATTTGAGCAATTACTTAAATTCGTTTAATAAAAAATTCAACCAATTTATTTTGAGTATGAACATGTGAAACAAGATATTAATACCCATTGATATGTAATAATCATCAAATATCTTAGAAGTAAACTTACTAGCATTAATCAGACATATAATTTTAATTGGATGATCAAGAAATTATACTCTTAACTTGATAATTTATGCAAGCAATCTAGGAAATGTAATATTATGTACAGATAATAAAAAAATATATGATCATTGATCAGAGGCATCAATTAAAATTATAAAATAATAAAAAGACCAGCTAACTAGGTGTATTGACTTACAAATATTTCATTGAATTCTTTATAAAAAAGATGAAGACTCAAAACTAATTTTAAAGTTAGATGATTTTATCACTAATTTTTCTTGTGAACAAGTATTGCAAATATTCTCATTAGAAAAAATAATTTTCTAGTTCTTTAATAGATATTTATGAGAATTTTTAATCAATTTACGTATCATCATTTATTCTAGATAATCTAACTGATCATGCCATAACATAAATAATTTTGAATTATTGAATTTCTAGTTCATTATTGCATAGTTTTCAGTTAAAATTATAATTATATAACACATTTCAAATATAAAAGCTAGAAACTTTTCTACTAAATATTTCTTGTCTGAAACATCAGAAGTAATCTAAAGATATTCTATATTATTTTTATTTAAAGTTTTTAAGGTGATATCTATTTTGGCGGATATCTTTAAAACTAAACATATTTCTTTCGGATATGTACGAATACAAAGCATTTTAAATACATAATCTAATTTCACTTACTAATAAGATCATAACTTTTCTAGAGCCTTTAGTTAGATTTGTAGGACCTGATATAGTATTTACTTTTAATTTAATATTTATCAATTTTAAGAAATATTTTTCATCTCGTAAATAATATGCGAAGACGCAATGTTTGCTAGGTATATATTTTCACTTTTTTTTTTTAAAAAAAGATAATTTATTAAGACTCATTTTTAAGATCGTGTTAATAATATGTTGTAAATATTAGCTCAAATGTAAATAAGAGAGTTTTAAAAGATTTAATTAGTATTTGTTAAATAAAAACTTAATTGATATTTGCCACAAAAAAGTTTGACTAAAATTAATTAAGATAATTCAATTGAACCAATCTTGAAAAATAAGGTGGAGAATTGTTATTGCTCAAATGTATGTAATATAATATGGTTATACGGTGTGGCCTATTTATAGTTGTGTTCGCCACTCCTACAGTAAATCAAATCAAATTTAGTGTAAAATACATATATGATATTTGGTGTGTATGTATGAAGTGGTGCTATGACCCAATAAAAATACGACACTTAAGAAAAAATAGTTGTGACATTACAATCCTAAAATGACATTACAACAGTTGTGACATTATCTTTTTATTTGTATTTTAAAATAAAATTTTATAAGATACAACAATTATAATATAATTGGGGGAATTCTTCTTTAAAAATCATGTGATATTATTATTTTCCAACAAACTTTTGCATGTAAAAATAAATATGACTTTAAATAATTAACTGATGATTTTATAGTAATTTAATGCCGAATTATTAACAATTATGTAAAAACTTATATTTTTTTAATAAAATATCAAAGTGAAAATTAAAATAAAATTCTTTATATGCATTTAAAATTATTCTTCCCTTTTCACACGCTTTAAATTTTACCTCACAGAAATTAGTGTCATAGAAATCGACCAAATTTCTTTGTTTTTATCTTTTGCTTCTACTCAATAGGTCAACCCAATCCCACAACCAGCAAATAACAATTAACAACTACTGCTTCACTATTAACTAAGCAGAAACAAACATACGCTTGAAATCAAATTTGGTTTGTTCTATAAAGCACTCGTAACAGCTTAACCTTTTTCTTTTGGTAAATGGATACCGTGGATCGATAGCAATATATATATATATTCCCTTAAAACTTGGGCAAGAAAGGTGACGTGAACGTGGGGGCTGTGTCGACTGTCGCATATAGCCGCTGTGTGTAGTCTAGAGTCTATAGCATTATTGCTGCTGTTAGGTTGGTCGCTTAGAACTGCGTGGGTCCAACTTTTCTTAAAATGCTATTGCCACGGTGCATTGCCTGTCAATCTACCATCACCATTTGGATATAAAACAAAAACCAATGTAAATAAATAACCCACCACCATCTTTTGTCCCCGTTATCTCAACACTGGCACGGGGGGGCAACAGTATATTGGAATATGGCTCTCAATCTCAATGCAAATTAATGAGAGCCTTTTGTTTTGGTATTTCCAGGCATGCGAATGAATAGAAAGCTGGAAGCAACTCGTTTTTCGTTTGTGGCAGTGCTTTTACTCCCATTTCCGTGGGGATTTTGGTTTTTTAAATCTTTGGGATCTCTCAGTTTGAGGATGAAGACAACGTCGTATGCCATAGGTTTGAGAGGAGGCTAATTTACCAAGGGTAATGAGAATAACCTAAGGAACGAGCACAAACAAAATTTGTGAGTTTTTTCATACCAAATATATATTTGTTACAACAAATATTAATATATTTGCCGTAGATATCTAAAATTTTTTTGGGAGAAAATTTTTAATCATTATACAAATTTTATCTTGTCCTGCCTTTTAACAGGACTAACAAAATTTAACTATGATCAATAAATTTTTTTCAATAATTACTCATCGATTGCCTGAAAACATAGAAAAATAAATTAGGAGTAATGTTAAATTTTTAACATATAAGCTTTGAAACTAAAAGTTAAAGTTTAAGTTTGGCGTGGAGTATAAAAGAAATAAATAAAATTATAATTTAAAAAAAGAAAACGAATACAAATATCAATACAAAATAATATGTTGGTGATTACTATATTTAAATTGTTTTCGCAATAAAAAAGTGTGAGTATTTATAGTGATTAGTGGCAAGTTCTTCTAAATTTTTACACGTGTGATCATTAAAAAATGGAAAGCAAATGTTTATAGAAAAATTTGTATGTTAATGCACAAGATGATGAATATGTAATTATTTTTTATAAATTTAAGTTAATTTAATAATTATTTAAGTTATGACTTGTGCACGTTACCTTAAATATGATGTAACAATTTTGTAATAATCTCAAAATTTATATTTAACCCTTCTTGTTCTTCCAATTTTAGATTAGGGTTTACATAAAATTCATATATATTTTTTTAACCTTGTATTGGCTGTGATAAAATGTGCTAACCCTATTAATACTAATATTATTAAATTATCTAGATGATTTGTAGTTGTATAAAGGTTGATTTTGTACCTTAAATGCTAGGAATATAATTGTCGTATTCTCAAGCTCTTGCCAGAATAATTACCTCATCTTTTTACCCCAACATTTGCAATTGCTTATCCACCTCAAACTTGAAAATTGTAATTTTTATTTTACTGATAATGTTTATCAATCACATATTATTTTGGGTTAAATATTATTGTTCTCTTATGTTTTAAATTAATATCTCATTATCCACCTTAAGTAAAGTTCAAGATTGAAATATTATGATCTCATAATTATTATAATTTTATGACTATTGCAATATATGAACGTTAATACTATCAAACATATCCTTCAATAAGTTTGATGTTGAGTCACAATAAATACAAAACAATTGAAAAAAAATTTAGAAAAGGATAATTTATAATTTTTTAAATTCTTAGAATTCTTCTCAAAACAGATTTTGAAAACATTTAATACAAACAAATACTTTTGTAATTTTTTATAGTCCATATCAAACAAAAAGTTATGTTTCAAATTATTTAAAATTCAACTTTTGAAAACAAATTCTAAAATCATTTAAGATAAATAAATGAAATTTCTTGTCAAGCATCAATCAAATAGAATAACTGGGGGCATCGCAAATGACGGAGATTGTAGCCTTTTCCCTGTTCGTAAAGGCGGAGCTAGCTTTTATAATATAACATATTGAATCTAAAATAATATATTGTTATTTCCAAAAAATTAAATTAATAAAAATACATTAAATTTTTTAAAATTTTCTTTAATCGCTAATTCTACTGGGTGAGAACCATTCCAGCCAGTGGCTTAGCCACTGATTTTTGTTGATGAAAATTTTAAGGGGAGACCTTGTCTAAAATTCGTACATATATATGAAGTCAATATTCCTTTCAACCTAAAATTTTCCCTTTTATCAAAATATATAGTTCCATCAAATTTTATCCAAGAATTTATTTTTAATATACATGTAGATCATTTCAAATGTTCAAACTTTTTTTCATTTCAAATTCTAAACATAGAAAACTTCAGAAGTCCCTCATATATCGAATTATTCGGTCTGCCATTAACCCCAAGGCAGAGTGCATAGCGACAAGCCAAGCTCAGACGCGGCTAGAAATATTCAGGCTGTGTAGAAGAATTTCAACTGGCTAGAAACCCAGGCCCAACGTGACATTTTCTTCACGTACAAGGATCCTTAAGGCTCGTGAGAGAGGGTTTGCTTAGTTATAGAAATAGACTCAAAAATCCCCTCAAAATCACAATTACGCAAATTTGGTTTCCATCTTATAACTAAGTCCCAAATATAAAATGGCTGTTAATTCGGCAACACGCAAGAAACTCAAAATCTCCAACTACATAGTTAAGGAGCCAATCAAAACAACTACCCGTTCTACAGCTTCAATTGGTCAATGACACTGGATCTGATTTAAGTTTACAGGAACTACGGTAAGCATGGATTCCGCTATGGGATAAAATAATCAAATGTTGCAAGTCCTCAACATTGTTTCATTACTCGGAGGTTATTTCCTGGCCTTGTAAAAGGTCCACGAGTCAATCTTAATCAAGGGATTGATTGATGCGTTTAAAGTGTGTAAACATAACAAACCACCGTTTTAAATGAAAGGACTCAAACATTGTAATTGATGAGGCAAGATGAAGATTAGGAATTTTTCTTCTTTCTAGATGAAAGATGGCTGTCACATGGATTTTGGCAATCGAAAAAAATGAACAATAAAGTCAATATTCATATTTGGCAATCACAAGACACACAAAAAGAGGAAGAAAAATGCGCTGTCCAATTAGGTAACAACAATGGAAAGGCCAAAGGCGTCAAGATAACTTTTGACTAAAAGGGGATACCCACAACAACATTCACATTATTGGGAGTACAGTATTTTCCGTTTTATATTCAAACATATTCCAAGAATCATGGTTCATTGTTTTTACAAGTTCACTCATCTAGCCACCAAAGATTACGACGGGATTGGGAAGAAACATCTTCATTGAAAGAGAATCTTTTATTTATTTATTTACTGATTTTTTTGACGCTGACATAAGGGATCCATCAAAGAAAAACCTTCATCAAAGGCAATTGACGGGAAATGTAAATATTTCTTGATATAGCTTAATACTCAAAGAAATTGTAGAGAATATTCTAGCTAAAAGTGTAAATATAAGTAGAGGGATAAGGACATAAAGAGAAACAACTAGAACGAGAAATGCAAAGCAAATAGCGGAAATTAAGAATTAGATTAACAATGCATATTTTGCATTAGATATGAAATCACTTAGAATGCCAAAAGTTGCAGATACAGCAATCAACACTCAACTCACAGTATTATGTAAAGGAAACTTCGAAAGTCGTAGAAATACCCATTACATCTACTATTAGATAATATCATTTGAAAATCTAAAACAAGCAAATACTAAACCATGAGGCAAAGAATTGACTCATGCCATAAACTTAGTTTTTGTTCCTGTAGTGGCACTTCTATTAACTGCAATTTTCTTGCTTTCTTTTATTTTCTTTCACTTTTAGAAAAACGGTAATCCGGCAAGAAAAAATTACGAAGAAAAAGAAAGAAAAAAGAACAGAGCAGGGGAGATTGAAATAGTGAGCCTTGGCCAACAAAATCATCAGTAAATATGCGGCAAAATATCAATAACCAGGAGCAAAACATGCCTAAAAAACAAAAAAGCAAATAAATAAAAGAAGGAACCCTTTTGCAAAGGAAGTAAACAATTAAATCTGTACTTAGGCAATTCACAAGCGTCTTCAAGAAGACCTTTTGAATCTCATTCAGAGAAGAATTCCACAATGTATTAAGGTTTACAGCCAAGCCCCATAGTAGCCAACACATCTGTAAAGCTGTAACCTTCATGAAATATTTGAGTGCAATGAAAGTGCGTGCATTTAAGCTTTAGACAATTCAGCCAACTAATAATTGCAATTTCGTGGAACTAAAAATGTAGAAATCTTGTTTTACATGAGAGTTAATCCATCTACAAAGTACACAGATAAAGTAAAAAAAAGAAGCATTTTGAAACTAAAGCTGGAGATGCTCTTTTATGCCACCCCTATACCGTTCGGACAGTGATATAAAACAATATTTAAGATTGTTGTGTTATTGATGACAAATTAGCAAATATTTATCAATGGAAATACACAAGTCAAGCCAAATCTGGCAAGCAGAGCCTATGTAAAAATAAAAACCACATATCCCTACTTTCATACAACTTGACAACAAGTACCAAACTCTAATAGTACAAAAACTCCACTGACGACGCTCTATCTAGATTCCTTCTAACACAGACAAATAGTTTTAAAGAATGATGACAGCCACAGATTAGGAAATGATGTTGCCCAGAATCTTGAATTGCCCATCAAGAGATGGAATTTTTTAAACCGTTTTAAATTGTTTAACCTCATAACAGTAGCATTAAAAGCTTTATATGTTGGTTGGAAAAGAAGGATCCCACTTCTGTGCATGGATAAAGAAACAGGTCCAAACATTTCTGAAGCCCTAATTCATAGATCAAATGTACTCAGAAACAATATTCCCTCAAACACAAGCTCAGCTTCTGATAAATTCAACGACTGTACATGAAAGCTGACAATAATCTTTTCCTTCATCTAGTTAGGCCCACGATTTTCTGGGTCAGGCCACTCTGTCATAATAAAAATGTTCACATTCCGAAACAATTATGTAAAAGCAACAACTAGAAATGAAAAATGAAAACTCGAGGAAGGAACATATAACCAACTTTTTTCTTCTGGAACATGTAATTTAACAACAAATTTTGACAACACCAAAACAGAAATGACAATGTTACACTACAAAAAGCATTTTTCAGATTGGCCACTTCTTAATATACTTTGTCCAACCAGATGGGCAAGCTTAGCAATACCATCGCTTCATGGAGCAACTAAAAGTAAAGCATGTTATGAGAACACAAGTTAAAATAAAAAGCAGAACAATCACCACGAAAAAATTAGAAAGGAAAATGTTACCACATCCAAAATTAATATAGATTTTGGGTATTTTTCATAAGTAGGTCGAAGCGTTACTTAAACTTTACAAAAATTAGCAAGAATATCATTAAAGCGCCATGAGTTTTTGGAAAAAATAACTGAGGGACCTCTAACGACCAATTTTACAATTTAAAAATATAAGTCCCGAAAGACTGCTCGATGATGGTTTATGCTTTGCTTGGACAAACTTGAGGTCATTAATGACGTTTAGTTGAATCTTGTTAGCTTCTGTGAAATTTTAGCAAACGCTAAGGTCCTTGTATGAAAAATAGCTAAGAATTTGTTGACATTAAATTTGCAGGTATAAGCTGAAAAATTTTCATCATCCGTTTTTACCAGATAAAACAATTATCAAACAAAAAAACTAAAATTGCATATTGTTGTTTGAATGTCATTATCTAAGACCTAGGAAGCAATAAATAAATATTTAAAAAATGGGCCTATACGAAATTACGTACTAATACATTGAACAGACGACAATTCTGATGCAAAGCCTGAGATCTACGAATCGTAAATGCCATTAGATCAGAGAATCAAAAAAAGTATATGCACCAGCTCTTAATTCGTAGATATGAATTATTCAGTTACAATATAGTTGTAAAAGAAATCTAAGACAATTAGATGTAGCTCGAAATTGAAGCAAATAAAAAAAAATTCCAAATAACAAATCCCAACCTGAGATCTGAACAGAAAACGCAAGATCCATCCAAACTCTCACCTCGGCCTCCGATTCAGTTGATGCAAGGCGGGAGCCAATTCGCATTTTTTCATTTCATTATGTTCACCAATAAGAACTCGCCATTTGGATAAAAAATTAAAAGTAGCCAATCAGTTCCCGACCTGCACCAAGCGAATTAGAGACCGCTGGTAACGAAATCATTTCTTATTAACGCCCCACTCCTCCTCCCCTTCCTTCTCTCCTTATAAAAACATCACCACCCACGAGACCAAAAAGGAAAAACAAAAAGGAAAAATGATTTAAAAGTTTATTACCCTATCAGCGTGCTGAAAAAAGAGTGGTATGAGGGTTATTTATAGGCGGCACAGACGAATCTGATTCTTACACGTGGCATTTCAAACTCCCCTGGGCGTATTACCGCTTTTGCACCAATCCAAACGCGGGCATGGGGGTGGCGATAAGAGCCTGGAAAGAGGCAGAAGAAGCGCAAGTTTTCATTCGATTTTGAGATTTTCAAAGGGACTCGGATTTAGGAGTATATTACGAGGGTGCCACCAAAAAAAAATCCTACGTGGATCTACTGTAACTGCACTTGCGCCTGCTCTGCAACGGCACTGTCTACTGATTCCTCAGCCATTGTTATTGTACTGCATTTTTCTCATTAATAAATATGTTTCCAGTACGTTACACTCGAGTCCGTTGGATAGATCTAGGCCTTCCATCACAGAGATGCTACGTGTCTGAAATTCACACACTGAAAAATTAAAATTCAAAAAGGACTTTGATGATGTTGTTGGATGTCTGTCTAGATTTATCCACGATATCGATTCCTTTTAAGGAAAAAAAAAACGAAGAAAAATGAACGTAAAATACCAGTAGATGATAAACATAAATATTATTTCTTCTGATAACAAATTTCTATTTAAAAAAAAAAAAACATTGAAATCTTAAAAATTGTATCACGTATAGACAGACATATATAATCTATACATTCACGTTCTCAATCCATCAATATAAAGTAATATATACATATACCTCATTTTATTTTTCTTTATTTAAAAATATTAATGCTTAAATTTTTTAAAAACGAAAAACTAACGATATTACGCAAATTTTATTATTGCGATTAACATAAAGGTTTTTAATAGAAACTTTCGAAGACTACCTGAAATAAAAGAAAAACAAGTTAGGAATAAGTCAGATTATCGACGAATAAACTCCGATATTAAAGTCAGTGGACTATTTAAGGTCAAGTTAAAAAAAAAGATGAATTATAAGTGTTTGAGTATTTACTGACCTCGGAGACTAGAATCGAAAAATATCTGAGGGAGGGCTGATCTTTTGCTAACAGAACTCTCTCTTTTTTTTTCCTAGTTGAAAATAACCCAAAAGAATCGAATTCTTTTTTATATAATAATTTTACCATTTATATAACCTCTGCACGTGTGAGTATTGAAGAACAGGAACTTGATTAAACATGATTAGGTATGATTATTTAATGACTTTTTTTACCATTTCTTTACATTAAGTCTAGAGCTACAATAAATACTTGCAAGTTGTAGGGTATAGTGCTCCTTAACGTGATGAGACACTTGAACTGATTTTTGAGAAATGTGTCCGTATGTTCTATCCGAAATTTCTATTTTTGAAATAAAGAAATTAGGCCACTTCGATAATCAAGGTAGAGGTCGAAATACTAAGACGACTGAAGCTAAATCAAGTCACCTGCTGTTAAATAACAGTAAAGATTGGGATACACCAAATTAGTGAAATTATCAATAAAATACATAATTTTTTATCCTATCTAACCATCCATAACACATAGAATAAGTGACTTAATCTTTTATTCTATCTAACTATCCGTAACGCATAGAATAAGCGACTGCACATAAGTTCAACCTATGTTGAATCAAAAGTCAATCTTATTGTGACAATATACTTCTAATTCATACAAAAATTTAAATGTCAAAATTAAAAAAAAAGAAAAGAAAATAAGGTCTCTTACGCTAACTTTTTAAAATCTTTGTTGTTTATTAACATGTACAATTGGTAAGGAAAGCAATTGAAAACCTATATTTATAATGCTGAAAAAGGTACGTATTCATCTTTATATTGTAAAAGACATAACACGTGGGTCTGATATTTTGCTTCTGTCATTATTAGAAGTTAGGTCGGAAAGCCAATCTGTCGAAAGTTGGTGTTTTTCTTATTTTATATATCTAATAAATTATAGTTTAGTAGGACGACTTTAAAGTTAAAGGATATCTTGAATTCTAAAGAATTTTTAAAATTTATATTTATTTATTTGGCTTTAGGATTAATACTGTTTTTATAAAGCATAGAGAGAGACTTTAAATTTTCTCAGCGAGTTTTCATATCAAAAGATAAGAGAGTACTTTGGCCCTTATGAACCATGGCAGTGAACATAATCCGGTTTATAATTTATTTTTTCCAATTTCTATTAACACCAGCAATAAATAACCCAGCCGTTCCTCTCTAAATTCTCCTCTATCCGCCCTAAGCTTGAATATGTATATCACCTTCACAAATCAAAAGAAAAAATATTTGACGTTGACTGGAATGGGGGATCCGATCCACCCAAAAATAAAAGGCTAGGAGCGGTTTAAAAATTAGAAACAACGAACCACAATAATTAACTTGAATAATAACAGTTTGGAGGCAAGTGTTGAAAACGAAAGCATGGCTTATCCATAAAATTTTAGAAAAATCAAACCCTAATCCATCATTTTCATTTACGTTATCAAATTACGTAATATTATTATTATTATTATTTTAAATTATATTATATTTCAACTCAAAGTTAAAATTAAATTAACATATTAAACAAAAAAAATATTAAAAATATATTAAGTATAATTGACTTTTCTTAACTTTAAAAGTAAAAATTAGTCAATACTACATATTTATACCAATAATAATATATTTTATTAAATTAATTATAAAAACATAATTTATACCTATAATCATTATTAAATATTTTAATTTTTAAAGGGTATGATTTTTTGAAATGACAAATATACTTATTAAAAACTTGTAGCAAATTCTTTTATATATATTTTTAAATATTACTAATACCCTTATCATAATTTTATAAAAATAATTGTAAATGTAAAATTATAAATTAAACTTTTTATAATAAAAATTATTATAATCATTTAATAATTTCAATAAAATATTTAAATTATTTTTATTTAATTTGAAAAATAAAAAAATAAAATTTTGATTTATGAATTTATTCTTATTTTATAATAAATTTAAATTATAAAATAAAAATAAATTAATAAATTTTTATAAATATAAAATAAGAATTTTTTAAAATTTAATTTTAAAAAATTAGATTATAAAATATTTTAATATAATGTTTAATAAAATAAAAAATTTATAATTTTTTATTTCTATTTAATAAATTTTTATAAAAATGCTTATGAATATAAAATTATAAAATAGTATAAATATTATAATCATTTAATAATTTAAATAAAATATTTAAATTATTTTTATTTAACTTTTAAAAATAAAAATAAAATAAAATAGTGATAAATTTAAATTATAAAATAAAAATTAATTCATAAATTTTTATGAATATAAAACAAAAAATTTTAAATTTAATTTTAAAAAGTTAATTTATATATTTTTTTGTATAAAATATTATAAATTAGAGTATTAAATTATAAATTAAATTTAAAATATTTTTTAAAATTTAATTATTTTAATTAAAGAGTTTGTGGAATAAAAGTGAACTATTTACACAATAAAATTAAAAATTTATATGATAAAAATATGTACATTTATCATTGAAAAGAATTTTTGGCATTTTTAGTATTTGTCGTAAATGTTTTGATAAGAGAAAAAAATATTTACGAAAATAAAAAGTGATAATTTAAAAAAATATAAGAGAGTTTTTCTTACAAATTTAATAATAAATATATTTATCATTTCATAAAAGTATTCTTTCATATTTTAGATTATCATAAAAGATATACATACATACATATATATATATATATATATATATATATAAAAGAATATTGCGAACTCATCTCACGTAATCTATTCTATTATTATTGTTGGAACTATATATGCATGTGGCACGCCTTCTTTTATTTATTAAATGGTTCTTTTCTTGGTCATGAAACAACAATAGTCAAAGTAAATGATGATACTGGTTTCAAGTTTCAATCATACAACTGAAGCTACGTTGAAAAATTGAAATGAAGAAAGGAAATTTTCAAAACCAAGAAAGAAAAATGGATATGTGGGGGTAGTTATGACGACAGCGATCTCGTTCACACCAATATCACCATTGACTTCGTATGGAAAATAACAACCTTAGTCTCATTCCTTGACAGCATGCCGACACAAAATTTACCTCTAATAATTCAGTCCTATTAGATTATGTTCTTAAAAGAAATCTATTAAATATTAAATACGACTACAAAAAAATATTGTAATCTAAAATTGTTTTACACTGAATATTTAACTGTTATGGTATCAGTTCAAACAAAACCTTAACGTGGTTGCTATGGTTGCAGTTCATCATTGTAAGTTGCAGTTAAAAACCTTTAAATTCGCGTCTTTGTTCTTGGTTTTCAAATATTGAATTTTTGTTGGGATTTTTGCATACAAGTCCATCTTCTTATTAATTTTCATAGATAAATGAAAAGTTTCAAAAAAATAAACATAAATCCGTTTTATTTTACAGAGTTTGCACTCAGATTTCTTGACTAGTTGAATTTAGAAGAATACAAGGGATTCCTAAACAACATTAAAAACTCCTACTTATTGTCGGCTCATGGTTCGTTAAATGTCTTAGTTAATAAAACTTTAAAAAGATCAGTTTACATCGTAAAAATCATCAAACTCTGCCTCGGCAACTGCCTACAGAAATAGAATTGAAAACTACTGACGAGAAAGAAAATTAAACCACATAATAAAATGGTTGGGCAGGATAACATTGTCGACGGTCCATTTATGCAAGATTATCTTCATCCACACATTATTATAAAACCTGCACCACTATAAACCTTCAAAAATTACATTCAATAAAAGTTTTGAGTTGGTGGAAGTCTAGAAGTTGTATTCCAAAGATGTGTATGCTCTGTCTAACAAAAGAGAACTGTAACAGACATTGATATGTCATAGAACATATAGAGAACCCAAATACTGTACAATCTATTATAAAAATAAGGTCTATGATAGATGCCTCAACGTGCGCAACTGAGTCGATGAAGCTAGTGTCATGTAATGCCAAACCAGTTAGTTCATTGTTCGGTACAGAAATCGTAATGCCAATGGAGCCAACACACGGGCAACCTTCGGCTGGGTATGTGGGTGTGCCAAGGATAAACCAGTTGAAGCTTAATAGAGCGACTGATCAGATGCAGGTTTGTTCTTTATAGTTGAGAAGAACTGAACGACACTTCTCAGGGACAGCCCAAGCACGGTAAATAGAGCTAGCACAAAAGGCATACACGGGTCTTCAGCTTCCCAGATAATTCCAACCAAGAGAGAAAACAGAACTAAAAAAGGATCAAGAGATTGCAACCACCCTTCTTTGGTCGAGAACTTCATCCGGCTCTAAATTTATTGGAACAATGCCAGTTGCATAAGGAAAATAAACAACCACTAGCACCACTTCAATTGACAACTCCTTACTAAGTGTATCTCCCCACTAAAAACGATCACTTGCAAAACTTCAATTGATAACTCCCCAGTAAGTGCAACTCCCAGCTAAGCATATGGTATACCAATAACTCTCCACTAAATATATGGTATCCAAAGTAACACATATCTCCGGCCTTTAAAGATTATTGTCCATAAGAATGAAATCAGGATATGTCCAATTCTTGCTCCCCTGACTCCATCATCGATAACTTCTTGTGCCTGCATCAATGCCCTGCATTCCATTCATACGGGTTAATCAATTTGAACGTAGAAAAAGTAGAAGGTTGGAAAACAAAGAGAAAAGAGAGTTTCTTAGTAATGAATTGTCCTTTTTATCGTTATATATATATATATACATCCTTACCACCAGTAGAAAAAATACAACAATAATACCAAAGAAAGAAGGAAAAAAACAACCACTTGTACCAGTTCAATTGATAATGGCATGCCCATATCTCCCCACTAAATATATGGTATTCAAAGTGGCACATATCAGTCCCCTTTCCTAAATGATCCTTATCCACAAGGATGAAAGAAGGAAAATAAACAACTATTTGCACCACTTCAATTGATAACTCCCCGCTAAGTGTATTGTATGCCCATAGCTCCCTACTAAGTATGTGGTATTCAAAGTGGCACATATCATTGTCTTAAGCAAAACATATTTGTTAACAAGATTGAATCTTAAATGTTCTCTTTGGTTTGAGCAACAATCTTTCATAGTAGTTTCTTGAATAGGAAAAAGTAAGGAAAAAATGAAACCTTTATTGTAATAATGGTAATACGGTGACATCATAACCTATACCATATTATTCAAGAAACTATAAGTCATAATTAAAACCTACGAGGTCTCTTACTCATAGAAAGTAATCACATCAGCCAATATTACCAATATAAGAATTGCAAGATGATTAATATTTACTGTTCCCTGTCATAGTTCCCCTTTTGCTTTAGCCTTGTTGCATTCATCTTTAAGTTCTGTTAACATTGATTCGATAATTTTGCGTTCTCTAATGACCATATGAAGATGGTTTTTAAGTTCCTTTCTGTCCCACACCAGGTTCTCCAATTCTAACCGCATTTCGTGCAGATGCCGTTCATACTCTACAATTCACCATGTGTAGATAATTCAAAACAAAGTAAAATTTATACATCAAAGGGACTTGGGAATCTTGTGTCACAGGAACAGATACCAACATCGATCAATTATGACTGCTTCCTCTTATCATTTATCAGAAGTTTCGTTAACTAGTCCAAGGCCTTCCACTTTAGAGGCCAATGCAACAAAGAAATACCAACAAACTGAAAGAAAACTGGATGGTAAACCATAAGTTAAATAAAAGGGAAGGCACAATACGACCATCTTAGACTTCCTACGCTAGCACATTTTACCACCTACTAATTCAGAAACTGAATAAATTTAAAAATTACGCAATATGCCCACTGAGAATCTGTTTCACATAAAGAATTTCAAATTTTGAGATTTTGAGATATGCAAACTATGAAAGAACACATTATGCTGCTACCTAAACAACTTGTTCATCGAAAAAGAAGAGGAAAAAGTTAATAACACCATCCTCACAGAACATGGTTAGTATATGCAGGACTAAAAACTCAAATAAGGGGTTACTCATGAGAAACATTCTTGAGATATATGGCAATTATAAATGAAAATAATAATGTACTATATCAGCTTGGTGTTCTGAGCATCCAATTGCTTTTTATAACAATTTGTTAATCATGTCTTTTATGCCTGGGATGAACTTAGCAGCACTGACTAAAATTACCCATCTCTCATAAACAGTGAATAAGACAATTTTGCTAAGATGGGCGGTGCAAATATTTAGTTGTTTCACTGTTGGAAACCAACTGTCACCAAATAGTCTAAATAATTATGGTTTTGAATTTTCATCTTAAGATTCTTATGTTAGCTTGAAACAATTTAGAGGAATGACAAAGACAAAGGAATAACTAGAGAGTCTGATGCCAAATAATTGTAAGAATCAGGACTATTCACAAAGGAACGCAAGTCAACGTCATAAAAATATAGCTTCAACCATTCGTGTAGCCCCACATCATGTAAACTTCCTAAATATGGAAATCAAGGCTCTGGGACTAGGAAAACCAGTGACCAACTTAAGATTTAAGCACTTTTATAGCTATAAATGACTGCTTCCTTTAGTCTTAGCAATAATAAGTGAATGTTGATCCCTGTTTCTAACTTTTTCAGCTAGTCTTGAGAAATTATGCATAATTTCATTTGCAAAGCAGATAGAATGTGTGACAATATTCATTTCTTGTTCAAGTAAACAAACAATCAAAACAAATCCAGAGCCTACACACAAGGACTACACAATTGAAAAGTCTAATTATAAGACAAAAATAGTAAACGAACCAGACTCTCCTTCTGCAAAGCAGTCAAAACTCGTATTGGAAGAGTTGCAAGAGCAACAATGCTTATAATTGTTCTCCAAATCATGTTCACATGGAAGCTGACGGAAGCCTTGACCAGCTGAAGCCAAGGGTAGATAACAACAAAAGTGGTTTTCATACCAAATAGAAATGCTAGTTTGCATAGAAAGTAGGGCTTTGTAACCAACATTATCATTGCAGTCATCAACTCATGAAGCAATGACATAATATCCATCATTTTCCAACAACGAAGCTCCTTCACCGCTCAATTACATGTCTGCTTCCTATAAAGGTGAAAAACAAATATTTAATCCCGATATCTCGTACAAGAGCAAATACTTTCAAATCTGAGAAAGCTATAATAAAAAAATGGTAGAAAACATTGCTAGCATTTTTGTAGGAAATAAAAGCAATCTATTACAAACAGCAATACAAAAACACTATGGAAATCCTAATTTAGCTGATAACAAAATTAAGAACGCTAGTCGAGATATTCAACAACATTTCCAAAATGTTAACAATTAAGTATATATGAATTTCATGTTAATATATTTTCCAAGGTTATTATACTGGCAATTGATTAAAGGAAGCACTCTTATATTTAGTGCAACCAATATCTACTGCTAGTGAAATTAGAGGCAAGTGGAATATTAGCAATTGAGAACAAACCCATTTTACTGTCAACAACGTACAATCCATTCCCTCCTGCTAGTCAAATTAAAAGCAAGTGGAATATTAGCAATTGAGAGCAAACCCATTTTAATGTCAACAGCGTACAATCCATTATCCATATAAACAACTTAAAACTAAATGGAGATTTTATTCTCACTTTGTCGGGTACCAAAGTATGACAACCCAAACAGGACTGGACCCTAATTTCCTTTTTGAACAAAATGAATCAGAAGTAGAAAAATTAAAACTGGTCAAGCAACATTCACGCACAAATATACCGTCAAAGTAAGCCAGACAATCTAACATAATTAGAAGTATATATAAAGAAAGAGGCAATTATTCAAAACAAAGTTTAAAATGTAAAGGATATCAGTACAAATTGAGAGAAAAGAAACAAAAAGCTTGCGTAGAAGTTAAGAGTTGAGCAACTGAACTGAGGGGAGTATGTTGCCAAAAGCAACAGAGTAGTTTAAACGGGGAGAGAATTGAATTTGAGGGCATAAGAGAATAGCAGTTTAGGTAGGCTCCTTGCATTTTGTTGATATTCCTCCGTGTATCCAAACTCAATGCAAGGGATTACAATTTGATGCAAAATTATTTTTTTAATGATATAAAAATTATTTAAAAAAAATTATAAACAGTTGTAGACTATTAATTGAAATATCTACTTGAGTATTAAGGAAGATGAGTGGCTATGGCATCAACTTTTGGTCTCTCCGAAGGCCCAATATCTTTTTAAAGGCTTTTCGACCTGGGAAGAGCGTTGAAAGGATTTCTTAATTAAAAAGACATGGATATTGTTATAAATTTTAAGGGAGTGTTTCGTATTATTCCTTAAAGTTTATTTTTATTATTAAAATAAAAACATTGTAATTAATTTAGTAGAATCGTTTTATAAAATAACACAAATAAGGAAAGAAATGCAGAAAGAGGTCGGCCCAATGATCTTTAAGAAAGAATTTGCAATTAGAATTATAATATTAATAATTATGTAATTGAATGTAATTATTTTTTAAGTAATCATGAGACTAGCAGAACCATGATTTCGCATGCCATAACTAATTTCATAAATTTGGAATAATTTTAAAGATTAAAATAATTTGGTTTGTTTATCACAATAATTTCACAAAAGATTCAAAATATAAAATTAATAATTAGTACTAAACATTAGTTCAACAACTCTCTAATCAATTATTATTACATAAGCACTCAATAAAATTTTTTACAAGATGTTTAATAATATTAATTAATTAATAAAATAAAAATATTAATTTTTAATAAAATTCATACAATGATTTATATCCGGAACCATTTCAATTTAAGTGCACAACAATAGTTATAATTGGTATCATTAAAGTTGAAAGAATAAAAATATCAAAAGAATGTGTTCGGTTAAACTTCTCAAGCAAAGCATTTTAGAGTAAATATTTTATAAATAGAGTTTTTAGGGTGAAGTTTTTAATTAAAAGTATTGGTTTGTATGATCATTGTAAATAGTTTTTAGCAAAAATTGTATAATTACTTTAATAAACATGTTTTTAAAAATTATATTAGAAGAAAAATAAATTAAAATTTAAAAAAAAAAAAGACAATTTAATTTTTTAAAAAAATTGCAAAAAATTCTACTCTCAAAATTTAAAAATTTAAGTGTTTTTTTAACAAAAACAAGATAAGTTTTTTAATTATTAAAAAATCCCTTTTTAATAACAATCAAACAACATAAGATAATTTTAAAAAGGTTTCTGACATTAAAAAAATTCTTTTAATCAATAATAAAATTAAACTAAATGGACAATAATATTATTATAAAAAAGGGTTATTACGATAAGTAAAGAATAAAAAGAATATAATCTCTTTTCTAACCTTTTATAAAGTATTTCGTAGTCTTCGAGAGGCATTATGGCTCATTCAATCATGTATAAAGTACAATAAAAAAAAAAAAAAAAGAAGATTGTTATTTTAATATCATTTTTATGATTCAATTCTACAAATTACAATTATTATTTGCCTCAATTGTTTTATTAAAAAATAAATTTTGACGGACTCCTTTGTACAACGTTTGTAAATAAAGTATAACTTCGGTAATTCATGAAAAGACATAACATCGACATAATGAGAATACATCAAGTATACAAAAACAACTACATAAATTCTTCAAGAAATTACTTATCCTAACCGTTAATCCTTTAACCTATCTAAGAAAGAAATATCATATAATTATTCTTCAGTGGAAGAGTAGTAAAAAAAGAAAAAGAAAAAGATATTCATGGGTTCATTATATTATTTTTCTCGCGCTAATTAAACCTAATCTTAATCCTTAAGGCAAAAGAAATAATTGGGAAACCTCGGAGAGAGTTGTAGATAACTAAAATTGAATTGGAAATTTTTATTTTTTATTTGGCCTTGGAACTGCATCTTGAAGGTATGTAGGTCCCATTTAATGGATGAAAACGCAGCTGACAACTCAAATGACATAAGAATTTGACAGAACCCAATGGCCCTACTCTCCATCGAGCTCTTGATCCTCCCTCCAAACCGAACTTCACTTCATCTCGTTTCAAAGCCAAGTCCACAACTTCTTGCTTCTCAGGATCTAATGGAATCGGCATGGATTCTGCTACATAATTAAAATCAACTGAACTATTTTTGCTTACTTCAAAAGCCTCTGCAACAAGCTTGGCAATCTCTAACCCATCGAAAGACAGAGAAAAACTCGTTTCCGAAAAGCTGACATGCGCCCTGTGGTTGCCATTCTTCATGCGAACCACAACGTTGATTTGCGTTTCAAGCAACCCAGCAGGATCAAACTGAAACGTGTCTAGATGAGCGTCAATGACACTGATGACAGGAATTCGAGGGTGTACTACTATGTAGCCGATGAAGATGACGATGCCGGCAATGATAACTCCGATGGCTACGATCGTGCAGATTATAGCTGCACACCAGATCAAAGGGTGGGTGCGGGGTCGCCGAAGATGGGATAAATACTTTGATTGCATTGGATGGGACGAAGAATTTTGGGTTGTTTACTTCTGAAACTAAAAGTGAAAACATGAAAATGAAATGAAAAACAAAATTGGTTTTTGGTTTTGATAATGGTTATGTAGGGGAAAGAGAGGATAGTGAGTTTATTTCGAGGGGTTTTGGCAAGGAATAGAAAACAGGTTGGGTTCTTAGGTCTAATTGGTGGGGAAGGTTTTGGTATCTTCCTTTCCTGATATTAAAGCATTTGTAATCTTTATATTGGTATTATATATTTTCTTTTAGGATAATTCCCTGTATTAAGGAATCTATGGTAGGTACTTTTTCCTGCAAGGAAAATACCAAACTTGCATTGCTAATTTCCCATATCTTCCCTTTCGTCTTACTTCAAAAACAAACTGAGTCACCATGAGAAATACGGTAAAAAAGTGAATTGGTACTACTCTCAACTATGCGTGCCTTGCCAGATTTGCATATGAGTTTCCTTGCATGCAAAAGAATGGCTAATTGGCATGTATTTGAATTTCAGGGAAGAATTTAGCTTCTCCATGAGTGTACTCGTACAAAATTTGATCTCACCCAAATTCACCTTAGCATTCTCAAATTGCACAATGCTAAGTAAACACATCGACAGACACTCACTAAACAAACTTCCAACTCGACGGCTCAAGTTTTTACATATTTATTATTGAGATGGAACGTGAACAAAGGCACAAGCTATTCTCTTTGTCAAATGAAAAAAAAAAAAAAAAAATCATATAGTTAGCTTCGGTGAAGAACTAACAACATTCTTCTACTGAAAATGTAATGCATGCAACAGTCCGCTGAGTTTGCCCCTTGAAAGGCAAGAGTCAACAAACACAGAACAAGGCAAATTAAGCACAATCAATCTGCCAAAGCAGAGCATGAGAAATCAAGCAACAAATATCAATACTAACAATAGAGTAAATGCACCTTAGAAAAACAGATACGTAATACAACTATGCGGAAGCTTAAATGAGAAAATATTCATGCCACTAGAACCAATTACAGCAATGCAGTTATGTAGAAACTGCTTTTGAGAACAAGCAACGACAAGTAGGTCTATGCAAACGAAAATGAACTGAACAATCATCTTGATATCAACTATCAAACATGCTGCAAGGTGAATGAGAGCTCAAGAGATCAATGAACATTTTAGCACAAAAATGTAAGATCGTTGGTCTAACATCAGAAAATATAGGAAGACCCACAACCAAACAGCAATTTTACAACGGCTTTTGCGTTTTCTTTAATTTTCAATCAGAAATATGTAATTAATTTTATTAATTATAAAAAAATCGAAAGTATGATAGTGAACTAGCGATCAATCAGTATCCAATTTTATTAGTTATAAAAAAAATAAAAAGAAGTTAATATGTTAGTGAACAAGCAATCAACCACTAATGACTACACTTTACGACTCAAGGAACTGCATTCTGAATGAACATAGTGAAAAGTCTGCTAAAACGGTTTAAAGATCAAAATCCACAATGATGTTAAGAACTGAATTTTACCCCACAAGAAGTAAACTATTCAACTATCACGCAAACAGAAATAAAACGATTAAAACTACTACTGAAGTAAACAGAATAAAGTCATATATCATTATAACAACGAACTTTATAGAAGTATAGCTTTACGTTCACAGTTGATTTGTTTTTAGTTTGTTATTGGCGCTTTGGCATATTTACACTCTTACAAGCTTTACACTGCAACAAATTTACATATCCACTCAGTTTACTTCTACTTTGCTACTATTATTTCAGAAGACACAGAAAAAATAGTTCCTGGTCCTCCATACGCATTTGATCGAAAGCCAGATTAAGCACATGCTTGTTTTAAAATTAGTGAAAGAGCCCATCGAGGGTACTTAAATCACAACCCATCAGGCAGACTTGTTTTGGCCATACGACACACTGCACATCATATTCCATTATCATCAGTTCCTCAGCTCCTCTTCTTTCTTTTCTTTTTAAATGCGAAAAAAATAAAAAGCCGCTTGATCATGCCAAGAAGGAAACAACAGTCAGAGTAGCCCTGTAGCTTTAACTGATTTTCATAATAAACTCAAAATGACACAAATAACTAGCTTTGACTGGCCCCAGCACCACAGGGAACAATAATGATGAAGATGGAACGTATAATCCACCCGCAAATTTATTCCAGCAAGAGCAAATTGTTCTAACGTCTACAGCTGAGTTAACAACCTTTCCCGGCAGTGTGCAATGAGTCTAGGTAACATTGGCGAATTGATCCTTGTGTCAAAAGAAAACTATTTAGTTAGCGTCCATTCTTCCAACTATGTTCAAATTTATCTCCAAATTCAGCATATTAGAACAGTAACTTCAAAAACTACCCACACCATTATAAACAGAGCCATTTAAGCTTTAAAACTATACCACAATGGCCTAAGAAATCCAGAAAACAGGTATTTTCATAAGTTTACAAAGGCATAATCAACACAAATCAATGAATCCTCACAGAATACGAGCAATCAAACGGAGAACAGTGACTGTTATGAATGCTTTAAGTGTAAAATAAAATAAATTATCTAACAATATTTTGTCACAATAATTATAACTGAAAACTCAAAAGGAAATAGAAATGAAAAAATAGTAAACTAAAGAGCATAACAAACCCTAAAACAATTATCAAATATATAAATAAGAAGTCTCATGACCAGTGTGCATAAAATTAAGAATGCTAACCAAGCATTTAGCCTATAAATATAGGAGACTTTATGATAAAATCTCCAAAAATTTATTACAAAATCAACAGCAGCCTATGCTATTTTAAATCAAGAACCTCAGTTCAGGTCAGCAAACACAACCAGCAACCGTGATGTTCACTACAAGAAACAAGAATACAACAAGAAAGTCAAGGAAGGAGATTAAAAAGAAAAAAAACAGCATTCCCCAGAAAATCAAAAGTTAAGAGAGAGAAAATAGAGTATATTTGACATTAGCTGAATGTAAGATTATAACTATTGGGACAAGAATAATCAAACGGAAAAAAAAAATATATGTCATTCAAAAAATAAAATAAAAAAATGTGGGTGTACTTGAGATGAAATCCATGAATATATAATATATAGTTCTTCAAAAAATACCACATAGGAAAAGTGAACTTCTGTACAATATGAGAAACTTAAACCCATCACATATGGGATGTTTTCCATCTCCTTTCAAGGATATCATATTTATCCCTCATAGTCCTACTCTCGTTATAGAAAGCATTCTTCAACCTCTGCATTGTAACCTCATATATAAGAATTCTTCTATCAAGCATGTCTTTGGCAAAACTACTCACGTCTGACAATCTACACAATTTATGAAGCCCAACAAGCAATGCATTTGCACTCACTTCGAGAGGCAAAATATGATTCTGCACCATGTAGTTCCATATCTCTATTGCCATTTCGGGTTCATCACCATCCAACAACATGGTTATGGCCGTGGCACAATTCAAATGTGTTGGAAGCCACTCATTCTTGATCATTTCATGAAAAAACTTTTCCACCTCAAGGACCTTCTTGTTTTTTATCAAACATTCGAAGATCATGTTATAAGTCAAGGAATCCGGAAAAGCTCCATGGAATACCATCCCATCAAAGAATCGGAATGCATTATCCACATCGTTGTTGTTACAGAGCAATCCAATAGCTGCATTATACATGATCAAATTGGGCATCAAGCCAATACCCACCATTATATCCAATAGAAGGATAGCATGTGCGGAATCATTCTGCTTGACAAGAATATCAAGAGCATTGGAGAAAAATTTTGAACTTGGCAAGCAATTCTCACCCTTCATAACCCGGACAAACTTCAGGGCCTCATTTGCCTGTCTGCCTCGAATAAGAGCAACTAAGAAAGTTTCATAAGCCAATATATGATCTGGATTCCACTCAAAATGTGCCACCATCTCACCAAAAGTCTTCTTAGCCTCCATGACATTTCGTTCTTTCTCCCAGCCTTCCAACAAAATCGCAAAAGAATCCCCGTCAGGATGAATGCTCTCTTTAATTCTATTAAAAAACTCCAAGGCTCTAATGGTTTGGTTTTCCTCATGACAAATTGCACTCAAAAGCGAATTGACAGCCACAACATCTTTTTCAACACCGTACATGTGCATAACATCAAAACTCATTATAGCCTCATTATATCTACCAGCTCCACAGTAGCTACCAAAAACTGAAGCAAATGTTGCCAATGTCAATATGCCCTCTTCCTTCATTGATCGAATTGCATCCCACATTTGTTCAAACCGGTGGTTCTTGCCGAGAATATCCACCATCAAGTTCCAGGTGTACCCAGAAAGCTTCTGGCCCCGCCCCGCCCATCTGAAGAAATCAACAGCAGAAGATGGGGAATTATATAAGAGCTTTAAAACCTCTTGCACGAGGTCAGGAGTGGGGGTAATCTCGGTGCAAGAGAGAGCAGATTCAATATCTTGGGAAGAGGCGTGAGCAATGAGTTCGCACACGATTCGAGCAGATGGGGAAATATCCGGTGTGTCGAGGTCAGCCAGGAATCCCGTTCCTGGGTGATTTGATAGTGAAGTAGTGGTAGACGATGATGATGGGATCTTTTGATTTTGAATAGCGTTTCCGATGCCGAAATTAGGGCTTTCAGTAATTACCTCCATTTTGGTTTAAAGGAGGCAAGCTAAATAAACCGAAATTATACGAAACCACGCATATAAAATTTCCAATAAATATTGTAATGTTTGAGACAATTGGAATTGATGAATAAGTCTTACATATTTGAATTTTAAAACTCAAGCAATAAAGGAAAAATAGTTGAAGGAGAGATTGGAGAGAACCTTCACAGAGCTTGCTATCTTCCTGTTTCAGAGTATGCTGTATTCGTTTACGACGGTCAACTTCAGTAATAAGGTCGAGTCTTCCTCATAACCTCGCCCTAGCGACGAAACCCTGTGGGAACTAGAAGAAGAGATAAACGGCAGATCGGGTGACAATTCGAGCCATCCACTCAATAAATATAGACGTGTAGTTAAACTTTTGAAATCTAACACAAATGGGAAATGGAATTGTTGTAATTAGCAAAGATTATGATTTATTTTAAAAGCATATTTTTTTCAAAAAATTATTTAGTAAAATTAGCTTTTTTAATAAATTCATACAATTTTTATATTAATATTTGATATATTTAAAGTTTTAATATCCCGACACCAAATCAAATAAACCTTCGACCCGATTCAGTAAACTAGATAAGTCAAAGTAAATCAAACAATTTAGTTAAACGTCTATTTAATATTACGACGATTCTTTTGATTTTTACTACCGTTTATATATTTTTATGTTAATATTTAATATTTAAAATTTTTATTTTATAAAAATTGAGACTTAAAAATTATCATATTATAATGTTAAATTCATCCAAAATTAATTAAAGGTTAATGATATTTGGCTACAATTAATATCTTAGGCGTTACACCCCCTCCTAAGATCCGGTGTAAATTAAATGTTGATGTTGGAGTTGACAAAAGACACAGGAAAGAAAGAGATATACGCTTTGGGTGGTGGTCAAGAATTCGACGGGTGAGGTAATGACTGCTGTTATGACATTCTTGGCCTTCCGAGATGATGTAGCATTTGCAGAATACAAGAAAATAAAATTTGGAATTCAACTTGACGGGGAATTTGCATCACTCTTTTCACTGTAGAATCAAATTCTCTAAATACGATCAATTTAACAATCGAATGAACAAATATTTTACGAGAGCTTTTAATTGTTACAGTTTAAAATGGAGAATGACAAATACACGATGGTTTTACAAAATGACCCTTTTTTTTTAATCTTTTGTGATAACAGATAAATATCCCTTGAGATTTAAACCTGTTCACAAATACCCCTTGGAGTCCATCCTATTGGCCAAAATATTTAAGAACCAAGGGTAATAACGTAATTTTAGAAGACCCGACCGGTATTTTACTCCCTTCGTTTTTTGAACATTTGTTTCCGGACCACTCTTTCACCTTTTGGAGTCGAGCTCGTTACCGTCGTCGTTTTCACCCAAAAGCGGCCACGTCTCCGGTACCACCCACCCGGGAAGTCGCCGGCTCATGCTTTCATTTGGAATATGTCTTCTTCTTTTTTGGTTCATGTTGTTTGTGTTTGATACTTTTAAAGGCATGAAATCGAATGAGATTGAAAATTGCATCAATCTGTTATTTTAACATGTTTGCTGGTTGATTAATTGTTCTGGTTGTTTCGGTCGACTGGGAAGGAAAGAGAAGACACAACGAAGAAGATGCGTCCAACGCTCATACTCCCACCTCGTCCTTCCGTGGGGAGTTTACACGGGTCTGGTTCAACCCGGGACCCATGACTTTGGTGTCCAGCTTCTTTGCTGAGGAGTTAAATGACCAGTCTTTCTCTTGGCTGCTAGCTGGAGCTATGGTTTCACCGTTGGCTAGACAAAAGCAGAGCTTTTTGGTTGACAATATGAAGCAAAGTGGTAACGGAGACGGGCATGAGAAGAGTTCTGAGTTCAAAGAAAGTCGGTCGAGGAATTTGGTGGTTGCAAAATCTCCATTGTTTACTGTTCCTTCCGGGTTAAGCCCTTTTGGATTGCTTAATTCACCTGGGTTCTTCTCTCCTCAGGTAACAATTAAATAAAATTTTGAGTTAGTTTTAATGGGTTTAATCTGTTTCTGCTATTTGGTGTGTCTTTGTTTTATGTGTTTTGAGCTTGAAACGGAGTTCTACGAATTGGGCCCTATTGTGCAGGCATACCTTAGTAGTCATACGAATTATTGTTTTATCTTCTCTGCTCTGCATAGTTATTTTCTCAATTTGACAAGATCATGTTTCGGTTATCTAAAGGAAAATTCGGGATTTGGTCTGTAAATTTGTAGTTACTTTCTTGAAGGTCTGAGACATTTTTGGAGTGGTTTGTGGATTTTGTTGACAATATTAGATGCGCAAGCAGAAATATGCCTGACTCTAGGTTGTGTCTTTCGCAGGCACTCAGCAGAAACATTTGCCAAATACAAATAATTGACTCAATTCCTGATGGTAAAAGGTTATAGTTTACTGTTTCAATTCTTGTTTGTGTTGTATAATTTTCAGCTTTTCTGGTGTTTTACATCTGTGGGTTTGTTTGTTGCATTCTGATATAGATGGTTCAATTCGAAGCATATTGGAAAGCTTATTTGTGCTCCTTCGTACATCTGCGGTGTTTTGAGATTCGGTCATCTAATATTATTAAATAGGGTAAAATAATAATTTCATCTCTAAATAGGCAAACTTTAGGAGGCTGTCAAAGAATTTGAAAGAGAAGTATCTGTCATTTTGTCTTTTCCCCCAGTTCAAAATACCGCAGTGTGTCAGTTGAGGGTAAATGTTTGAGACTATATGCTAAAGCTTACGAGATTTTACGAATAATTTTAGCCTACTCTTCACAAATGGTTAAGGAATAGAGTGTTATGTGGAGGTTAAGGTAGATCGAAATTAATTGAAAATATACAATAATATTATTTAAAAAGTTGATCATTAAATAAAGTATTTTAAAATATCTCATAAGTAAGTTCATTACATAAAAATTTAAGGCCAATTACAAATTACGCTGCTCGTACACAACTAGATTTGCAATTGCATGCAAAAACACTAAAATATAGTTAGAAAGATATACCAACGATTTGTGCTAGTATTTTTTTTTTTTTTGGTTAAATTAAACTTTTGTATTAAAACAAGGCCCTTGTCTATTAAAACTTTTGAGATTAAAATTTAAAAAAAGAGTAAATACAATATTAATTACAATTTATAAAATTTTAAAAATTATATAAAATTTGAACAAAGAGTAGTTTTTTACATCTTAAATTATTTTTTTAACTATTTTTTTTTTTTTTATATTAATATGGTATGCGACAAAGTGAGACCTCCATATTTTCCGACACTAATAAAATCATTTCCGTTCGTGTTCGATACCAATTCAACTTCAAAATATCTTTATGGTGACAAAAGATGGGGAACAGACGGGGCTACTTGTGTGTCACCAATTATCCTCAACGGAAAAATCACGATCGTTCATTTGTTATCAAGCGAGAGCTTCCAAAATCTGTCGAATTCTCCTAATATACCGACACATGTCTTCACGAAAGAGAATAGCATGAAATTCACCCGTCAACGTGTCCGTGAATGTTGCTTGCGTAGACCCTGTCATTCGTCATTTAATATATTAGCTGACAATTCTCCCTGAGAGCTTGAAAATCAATTCCTTGGACGGGAAGTGAAGCGTATGTAACGTACACGTGGTTCCCTTTCTTTTTTCCCTGAAACTTTTAACCTGTGGAATCGAAACAAGTGAATCACAATCAACCCGATTCTTACTAACAAGTAAATCACCTACCTACTTCACTCGCTCGCCCATTCTCGTTTCTCCGACCTTTCAACTTCGCTCGCTCACACTCGTTTCTACAATTCGTCAGTGGCTCAGTTACCTCTTTATGCTGAAAGCGTGAAATCCTATTTCCTTTTCGGAAAACATGAAGCCGTCTCGACCGTTAATCACAAAACCTATCAAACCACCACCGCAACCACTATGCTTTGCCCAAAGCTGCAAATTCGGTAGTTCAAATGGGAAAAAGGTCATTGATTTGGGGCATTCTGGTATCAAATTTTCACTGATATCGGCGACAAAAAGCTCAAGAAACGAAATTCCATTGACAGCATCGACTCACTCTTCTTCGCCAGTTATTGGGCCTAATATGGAGAAACTGGAAGCTTTGGAGGAGAATATAGAGAAGGTTATCATTCTGTTAATTTTTCTTTTTTATTCTTAGAAAATTGTTCTGTTTTGGGACAGGTATTTAGAATATGCTGCTTTACGTTTCGAATCATTTTCTTTTTGTAGGTTATTTATAGATGTCGGTTCATGACACTTCTGGGTGTTTTGGGGTCTTTGACTGGATCATTTCTATGTTTCATCAAGGTATTTTTTTTTTTCCCCTTATCTGTTATATTTTAAAATTTAATATGGAAGTGCGGAAGCAGAACTGATAAGCAGACGGATTGAAGTATTTACTATAGCAGTTGGCAAATTGTAAAATAATTATATAATTACAATTTCTAAAAATTGATTAGAAGAGGTGAGACAAAAAATTTTGCATGTGATGTGTATCCTCTCAGAAAGTATTGTAGACACGAGAAGCGAATTTCGTCTACTGATTATCGTAATTTTTTAATGATAACACTGTGCAATGTCTGCATCTTAGAGATAGTGGATATTTTATCTTGCATTTTGACCCATATGGCAGCCAGACCATTTGATAAATTTAAGCGAGAGAATGACCAATCTAAAGACAATAAGCTGCAATGTGCTTTGTGTGATTTATCTTTATTACTATGTTTTGTCTTAACTTCATTGGAATGGATGAGTGATAGTGTAATAGAAGATTTTGTTTCCCATCCGAGAAAATTTATAGAATGGAAGACTTTAAAATCTCAAGTTTGTTGCCAAACATGTAACTGGATTTTCTATGAAGTACGGATCTAACATTAACCTATTTGTCGATTTCTTGTGTGGCTCTTGATGTGGTAATTTTTAAGGGAAACCTGTTAATAAGCGTATTGAACATCTTGATATTCCTTCTGCTGATCTAGTTTTTGTAAACAAAAGTCAATGAAACCTGCAAGAGGTTCGTAATTTATTATCACTGAGCTTTGGATCTTTAATGTTTAGTATGTTATCAAATGATGCTATAGTGTTGTAACATAGTTGCTCACTAAAATGAAATGTTTATTACATCCACCCTTATAAATATACAAGTTAGAATTGAAGTATTGATTAGTCGGCTTGACTTGTAGCATTATAAACTAGAGAATTGAAGCATTGATTAGATGGTTTGACTGTAGTGTTATAGACTAGTCCTAGCACGTATTGTTGGGATAACCATAAAATTCAATTCTAGAGGCCATCTTCAATAACTTTGGCAGGAAATACTATTTAATTGAAGGACTTTCTCAAAAAACCAAACTTTGTTGACCAAATGCGTTAGATACTTGACTTTTATTGCTGGGAGCCCGCCTGCAATGTTGTAGATTACCTCAACTGATCTCAATTACAAGATTATAGTGTCTTTTGCTGAAATGAAAATCAAATTACTGCAGACAAATGATAAATTAAAGGGGCATCTTGCTGCAGCAACATGCATAGTGTTGTACTGTATGTAGACATTGTTAATAGTTTTTTGGTCTCTGATCATTTGTGTTTCTCCTCAATATGTTGAGTTACATTGTTGATCCAACTTGTCATGTAGGGTTGCACCTATGTTACGGCATCTTTTGCGGAGTATTTTGTGAATCGTGCCAAAGTGATATTATTGCTTGTTGAGGCTGTTGGTGAGTGCTTTTGATTTACTGTTAATATCCTTTTTTTATTCTCTTATTGAATACCTTTGTTTTCTTGCCTCACTGTGTAATTATTTGTTTGTTTAATTTTTCTTTTCTTTCTAGGAAACTATTTAATTTAAGTATCCTGTTTCTTTTTCTTGTGATTGAGTTTGTTTATGAAAATTAATCCAGAATTTTTTCCTCAGAAACATACAGAAGGGAATAATAACTTTCAATCAAACAACTAGAATTTTAATATTTTTTTTTTGCCTGATACTGTAGCTTTGTTTGGGTTATGAATCAGTTTACCACGTTTGAGAGGAGACTAACAATTTCTTAGTTCTACTTACATCATAAATTCTATGAGATCCTTTACTGTTTCTGAACTGAATGGAAACAGGAAGAATCTAATTGTTGCTAGTTGCACATTTTTATTTAGAGTTATTAAGTAATTACTGATAATTATGATTAAGAAAGCCGTCATGTTTTTAACTTGACTATGTTTTTATTATTTTGGTGAGTTCAGTTAGGTTTAAAAACATTTAAATGAAATTAATCATGTATTTAATACAGAGGTTTCATTAGAAAGCAGCAGGATCTTAATGTGCAATTTAGATGAGTTTATTTTTTCCATTGTTAATTTATTTTTCTGATTTTCTCTAGCAGTTTGTTCTTGCAAACTCTTTTAGTTAGTATTAGAGGTTGAGCTTTTTATTATTATGACTATTACTATTATTATTATAGCAACTATTATTATTGCTATTACTATTTTATTTTATTTTTTAAAATTTTGTATTATGTTGTTTATGTTTGTAAAATGGAAGATGGAGATCTCTGTTGTTGCTTATATGTATTGACTTTTTCTGTAAACTAAAAGATTATGCATGCTTGAACCTCTATTCTTTTTTCTACTTAATTGTTTAAATATAACTTGCATGCACTTTAGCAATCATCACTTATTCATGTATGCTATAATCTCCAGCCTCAATCGAAAAAAGTTATAAGCATAGATAAATTTGGGAAACCCATTATTTTTCACTTGTACATGCATGAAATTGAAAATTGAATTTTCATGTTCTAGCAGATGGCATCTCTTGTCAACTACTAATGTAAAGGCTTTCATTTAGTCTTCATTAATTACCAGTTTATTATGCTTCCAGATGTCTACCTTTTAGGAACTGTAATGTTGGTTTTTGGGATGGGCCTCTATGAGCTGTTCGTCAGCAATCTTGACATTGGAAAGTCATTATCAAAAGAAAATGCTCTCCGCAGGTCAAATCTCTTTGGTTTATTCACTCTGAAGGTCAGTTTGTTGTTTTTGATCTACATTCGGCTTAATTAATGTGCTTCCTGCAGCAAAGATAACTGCACTTTTGTATAAGATTTAGCCTTTGCTGGTATGTTTTAGTGAGCAAAATTTCTTGCTTTTTGATTGTGAAAAAGGATTAATTGTTTAAAAAATGTCATTCTAAGCTTTGTTTGGGATTGAGCTGCTGTTATTTTGAAGCTATAATTGTTGTGGAATAAAATTGCTGAGATGTCAAATGTCAAATGCAAAAGCTGAGTTTGTCCACTTTAATGATGGTCTCTACCAAATACTGTAATTGTTGTACTTTGAAATCACGGTAGAAGCTTAAGACTCTCAAACTAAGCACCAAGGGGAGTTTGTAAAACTCGTGAAATTAAATTCAATCATTATTTTCCGTACTTTAATGTTGTGACGTACACTCTATTTAAAATAGTTTGAAAGGTCATTTTTCTATGGCTTGCTAATAGTTTTCATTTGCATTCGTCTAGCGTGTAATGTCTGTGAATGAACTTAGCACATTTGTTCTTTTGATTTCCAGGAACGACCCAGGTGGTTAGAAATAAAGTCTGTGAGTGAGCTGAAAACGAAGCTTGGGCACGTGATAGTGATGCTGCTTCTTATTGGGCTGTTTGACAAGAGTAAGAAAGCTGTTATACAGTCTCCTCTGGATCTGCTTTGCTTCTCAGCTTCTGTTCTTCTTTCCTCTGGTTGCCTGTTTTTGTTATCTAAGCTTAATGGCTCGAAATGAATTTTTTTTTACATCATTTTAAGTAATATATAGCTGAAAATAGATTTATGTGTATGTATAAACGATAATTTTGCGTCCTGCATTTTGAATCATATTAACATATATAATTATATTATCAATAATTCCCTCTCACACCCTCCTCGAATTATTTAATGAAAGATAATAGAAGATATATTTTTATTTGTTTAATTATATAATGTTGCATTAATTTAGACAAACGAATTTATCATGGTAATAAAAATTTAAAATATTAAAAGGGGAAGGGAAAGGGAAGAAGTAAACTCAATCACTGTTGTATTTAATAAATAAATTATAATATTCGTAATAAATTGAAATCAGAGTAAAAGATTTATTAAGTTGGAAATCAAGCCAGGGGATATTAACAAATGAAGATGTTTAAATATTCTCGAGTAACGAATCACTTCTTTACAAGGCAGTTGAATTTATTTCTCCTGTAAGGAGCCCTTGAATTCAGAATGTGATACTTTAACAACATTCAAAATACATATATTAAAAAAAATTACAACAGTAGAAATTGATTAACAAACAAAATATTCTAGTAATTACGGTTTAAATATTTGTCAATATCCAAAAATATCATGATTTTCATAAGGAAATCAACATAAATTTGTTTAAAAATTTATAGATGATTAATAACAACAAATATTTGATGAGTGATTAACATAATAAAATAAATCCATATAATAACCTTTATAATGAGCATCAATTTAACTCATATAACAAATTCAATAATCAATATTCAACCTACAACAAAAACTTTAATAATAATTATTCAAATTCATTGAATATAAAAATTTCAATAATAAACATTGAAGTTCAACCCATATAAAAATCTTAGATAACAAACATTCAATCTATATAAAAATTAAATATCATACTAACAAACATCAATTCAACCCATATAAAAAAAATTTAATAAAACACATTTAATTCATATAGAAAGACAATTGTTAATTATTTACAATCAAATTATCATATTAATTCTATGTTTCTAGACCATTCATAGCAAAATAAATAAATAAAACTTTATAGGTCCCATATCCTTCAACTTTCTTCATCAACCTATAAAAATATTAAAAAAAAAAATATATAAGTATATATAGAATTACAATTTAATTTCAATCACACCTAATCAAATTATCATATTAATTCTAAATTTTTAAACCATTCATAACAAAAAATAAATAAAATAGATGAATCCCATCCTCATCAACTTTGTTCGTTGATTTATAAAAATATAAATAAAAGCATATACTCTATCTTTTAGTTTATATCAGTGAACGTATAGAACAAATAATATTTGATAATTGTTACTTGGGATCGTCAAAATCTTCGACTTCATCTTTTATAAATGTGGTAGCGGCTTCTTATGGAAGATAGAATAGGTTTTCCATCTATATTAAGTACAAAAATAAAATAAAATAATTATCAAATCATATAAACGCAAAAAATAAAATTATGAATATACTTATTTTACACATTTAGGTAGCCAACTTTAAGTGATATCAATTATTTGTGAATATGATCTATTACAATGTGAGCCCACAATTCTACCAATTGCACTTAAAAATAACTGTAAACACCAAAATCTTGGATATTTATATCTATTTTTCCTCCACTAACTCCAAATATCAAATGAATTTGAATCACACAAAAATCCCTTCTTTCAGATATGCCTCGAATTTAGTTTTCATTGTTGACTATCGTCAGCTTTCTCATATTTTTAAATTCCAATTCACGTGCAACTTGTTTCTCATTTAGAGACACCGAAAAACGAAAGACAGCAAAGGAAGAAGAGAAGTTACTTGCACTACAAGTACTTCTAAATGAATTAAACTTTGATTCATAATTTTTTACTAAATCACAATAAGAATAGAATCTCTTAGTCTCTGACATTGAAAAGATGAATCATGCTTACCATATATTAGTGAAAATAAAACTCAATCAATTTCATCTTATACCTTGTATCTACCATGGTTGCCAAAGCCAAAATACTATGAATATCTTTCCATATTTTTCGAATTTTAATATTATGTTCTTAATCTTCTCATAAATAAATCCAATGATAGCCTAATTGTCATAGATATATTGAAAATTGGATATTTAATGCTAGAAAAGACTTCAGCGATATCATAAAATAATTTTAAATTATTCGCTAATATTTGGCCCAACTCTCACTCTCGGTCACTTGATATTGTTGACAATAATTATTTTGTTAAAATAATAATTGAGAAATTTTATTAATTGATAGCCATAAAATAGAAGAGAAGATTGCTCGCTACAAGTTTATATTAATTGATATCTTATTAAAACTATAATCGAATCATTACTTGTTTATTGATATAGTACTCCTAACTGACGACAAATACGATGACGAAAGCTGTTGGCTGGCGACGTGCAAGCATGAGGAATCGAAGACGGAGAGGAAACAAAGAGTGAGAAGTGCTACTGCTATTGGTGTGCGACACAGCGAGATGCTGAGGAGAATCGATGATGGAGAGGAAACGAAGATGAAGTGGCCCTTTTGATTTGCCTGGCAGTGTTAAGCTTAATTTCTAATTTTTTTTCTTATTTTTAATTAAAAAAAAATAAAAAAAGGGGTATTTACGGGTCCAGGACAAGAGAACGTTGTCGTCCCCATCGTTGGCTCGTAAAATAAAACCAGATGGGCCACCTCTTTCCTCGTTTAGGGTCCAAAATTGGAAATGACTCGGGCTCCAAACAATTGGGCCCCTGCAGCCTCGTTCCCGCAAAGAATTTTGCAATCCCTAGTTGTATTAGGTGCAAAGTATGTGAATTTCGAAAAAAATCCTAGCCGCACTCTCTTTGCTTACGGAATGACGGTCAAAATCTGGTCGAATTTGTTGAAGCTCCAAGTTTATTGCTCAACTTTGTCCTTTATAAATGCTTCATCTTCGCACCATTTTCGTTTTTGATTCCATAACAGGGTCAACCGAATCAGCAAAAAATTTACTATTTTACCGGTTATTAATTTACAAAATAGACGAAATGAATGTTACCTTAGAGTACTTGGCTACCATCTATCAATGTATCAATATATTAATGTATTATGCAATATATTTTTAAAATTTAATATATTATGTAATGCAAAACTTAAAACTTGAAATGACAGAACTTGAAACCTAATTTTAAATTGGCATTCTTTCAATTTTTAAGTGATAAATTTAAAATTTTGCATTATACAGAATATTAACATTTTAAAATTGAATTATATAGTATATTGATACATTAATGTATTGTAGTTACTTCCTAGTTAGAGTTAACAAATGGGGTTAGATCAAGGTTATATAACATGAGTTTGACAAAAGAAATTAAGGAATGACCCAAAAAAGGGTTTGATTATGACGTTTGTCTATATAAGCTCGAGTTAAATGTCATATTTTAGATTAAAAAAAAAAAAATTTAATGAACCAACATGAGGGACAGCATTAGAAGTGACAATTTAGGTCAGCACACTATTATATTCACACAAATTCAATAAAGATAAATAAATTTGAATTGAAAAAGATTGACACATAATAAATTATTCATATTAATGTTCTTGATTTTTATACAATTAATAAAAAATAGTATATTTATTTATTTATTGATTAATTGTTTGGGATTCATTTATTTTATAATATAACATTTTTATTTTTTCAATCATATATACATTATAATACATAATTGTATCAAACAAAAAATTTAAAATTAAAATAATAGATATTTTCTATTTTTTATTAAAATATCTTTTTTTAAAATATATTATTTTTAAATAAATTAAATTCATGTTTATATGGTTAATCATGTTTAATAAGATTAAATCAAATTATTTTGTCTAAATAAATAATCATATTTAATCAAATTAAATGAACAATAATATCTAATTGTGTTTAATTATATGACATGAATATGATTTATTTAATATGCAAATAATAAGCAAATTGTATATATGTTACAATTTTAACACGTTTAATAAATGAATTATATCTACATTTATAAAAAATTTTGTTATACTCGCATAAGGCACAATATAAATACAATATGTGTACTCCCAATTGGCACCTTTAGACAACTTGAAAACATAAATAATTTAGTAAAATATTATAAAAGTTAAAATTTAGAAACAGCTAATCATATACATAATAATAAATATATAAAAATAAATTTGTTGATTTTAATAAAATTATTTAATTAAAAATTTAAGTATACATATTTAAAATTTAAAAATAAGAAAAGCTTGTGACTCAACACCACATTACTCGATTTTAATGAACTTAAAGATTAATTCGAACTTTTAAAACTTTAATATAGCACAAGCATGCCGCATAGCATGCATGCCACCTTTAACCTTATCCTATAAGTTAATCATTGGTTTTATATTGTGACTACCATCATAATTGAATATTTAGGTTAAACAAATGCCAAAGAAATGACATTATTTTGATTGTAGCTCCTATCAAATTGAAAATTTATTGACTAACTAAATTACCCTTATACTAACGTCAACAATTTAACAGAATTAGGTCAAGATACTAGAATAACATTGGTCAACATTTTCTTGATTTAAGTGATAATTTTCATAAGTTACATAAATATTTCTACTTAATACCACAAACATGCAGAATAAAATGAAGTTTATGGGTTATCAATCATCATGTATGACAAATTTTAGGGCCACCACTTTCTAATAAACAACAAACATATGTTGCTTAGGAAATGATTTTGATGACGAAGATCGGATTCTGTATAAAGAAGCTTATCTGCTTATTTTAATACATTTAAAGCTATCGTCAGAGAAAGTGACAGTGGTGCACTTGCACTGACAGTCGTCTTTTTGATAATACGTCTTCTTGTTCTTTTGCGAAGAGATGGAGGAACTGGATACCGGAAGAAAGAATGTCAGATTTTTATCTAAACAAACCCAATAAAATTATCATATAGGAATTAATTTTGTTCATAATCACCATTCAAATTAATCATTACTTTCCTTTAGATATTTCTTTTTTAAACTATCATATATATATATATATATAAATGGAAACTTAATAAAAGGCTCAAAATATTCAGTGTTTGGTTGAGTTGATATGCAATATCGAATAAGGGCTCTGCTGCTGAACCCTAGAAATTCCAGTTTTGTATCCTCTCATAATTAATAGCCACGATCTACCTATAAGGATTACGGGCTTCGATGAAAAGTTATGATTTAAAAGCGTATATAAAAATCAAAATTTGATGTGACCTTTTGTCTATGTTACACAGATTAATTTTATTTTTTATGACATAATGATCAAAATATTAAGCGTTAATAGTATGTTAGCACAAATACAAGTTCTGAACGTCCGAATCTAGAATAAGATGACTTACAATAATTTTATATGACAAAACTCTTAAATTTAGTAATCATAGCTATCTGGAATATATATATGTATAACAAAAACAAAAACAAAAACAAAGCGACGATCAAACTGAGTTTTTCTGAAAGCAGGAAACAAAAATGAATGAAAATCTAGTTTACATGAATATAAAATTAAAAGTGTGGCATGCATGCCACTTGCTTCATCTAATGAAGATACTATTTTAAAACCCTAACTCACCCTAAAATAAAGCATAAAATGCTTCTTATTTGGAATAACAGTCTTTCAGTGCCATCTCATTTCTGTTTAAACCTTTTGGAACCCTAACAAGCTGAGATTATTGGGGTGCTTTTAAGGAGCAGGCGGTGGGTCTTTATGACCAACACCAGGGCTATGGCCTGGATTTGTCGGTCGGAAAGCTTCTCCCTCTGTAAACTTGTATCGATTTATAGTATACGAAGTAAACGAAGGAGGTTTAGGTTTGTTAGCCGACAAAATGTTTCTAGGGATAGCTGGTGGGTGAACATGAAGTGGCCTCGAAGCTGATATCAAGTCAAAGTTTTTGCTAAGGAGGAGAAAAACAAAAAGAGTTAACGTGAAAATTTTGTGTGCCATGAATGAGAAAAGCAAGGGTTTTGCCAAAGCTAAAGATCAGAAGAAAACTGGAGATGGAAATCGAAAGAAACCTAATTATTTCAGATTTCCTGAATCGATCACAAACTACAATATGAAATGTGAAGGGTTGGCTGCAGAGAGTGGTATTTAAGGTGATTGCATGGGCTCCACGATTGGGCTTGACAGTTCTCAACATGGTGTAAAATAGCTGCAAATGGTAGGGTTGACATAAGATATTAATGTAATATTGAAGAGAGAAGGAAGCATGAGAATAATTTCTAAAATTGGAAAGTCTAGTGTTATTGACTCATTTTAATTCAGAGAGCTTTCCAACGGCCATTCGTTCGAATGCTTCTAAAACTTTTTAAGGAAAGCGCATTGATTTTGATTAGACAACACAAACAGCGCTTTGCTTTTAGATATGTGGTTTATTTAGTAGGTTAGAGACTCAAGTCCGAAACAATGTTTTCTAAAGAAAATGCTTCTTCCACTAAACTAGTTTTGGATTTGTTAAAAATATGTTTCAAAATTTTTCACCCCTTTTGTCTTCCTTGATAACAAGAAAATTTATAAGATCACTCACTACACATTTTATTCTGTGAGTTTCCTCAGAGGCGTGTGTGAGACTAAGAGCATACGTGTATCAATGAAGTTCCATACTAATGTAATTTCTTCAGTAGCTTGTGAAAAAAGAAATTTAAATTACCCTTTGACAAATAAAATCAAAATTTGACCTTTGTAAAATCTGTCAAAGCTCTTATTCTGTAATATACTGGGAAGTAAGGTAGTCTCTATATACTGATATGCAAATCCATTTGAAGTCCATGAAATAAAGAAGACAAGCTGCAGCTAAGTGATCTTTTGATTAAAAAAGTTTATAAGCCCTTGATGAGCTATTAGCCTAAAACACAATGCCATAAAAAATCGTATGTTCAGGCAGTGCAAGATTTTATTAGAAATTTAGAGAGAGGGGTAGAGATTCCATGCGTGCTAAGGGCTCTATACTCTTCTTTTCTACTTTATGCACTTTTATGTCCCCATACAAAAAAGAGCTTCCTTATCCCACTAAAACACACACACACACATAAATATATTAAAATTGTATCAAACTTTGAATAAACTTCAATCAGCATCAATTTGCTTTTTTGTTTAAGGAAACCCTAGCCTCAACCTCAATATATACATAGTGGGTAAGTAATTAATAGGCAATACCAAGCTACACAGTTAGGAAAAGGTTTCTTTGTTCACTTTTTATTCCTGACCAATCTCATGTCAGGAGCAATTTGCCTTGAGTGCCATGTGATGTTACCAACGTCTGACTACCTATTCTTATATATACACAAACGAGGAGAGATTAAAGAAATGACTATATTGAGCTTGATCTCTTATAATTTTTTATGCTCAAAACTGGGGCCGCTACGCGGGAAAACATTTAGGATCCGTCGGCCAGCCTACCAAACCTTTTTCAGATCTTGTACTTGACAACAAGGCATTAGATTCCTTGGAGGCGAAAATTATAAAATAAAAGTGAATAAATTATCATTTCTAGTTAAAATGTTTTTTCTAATTTTAGCGGTTAATTAGGTTGACATATGGATACAGCTATCTTCTTGAACAAAATGTTTTAAGATGATTTAACCCATCTGGTTTGAGCAAAGTATGCAGTCGAAACAAAGCTCTCTCTTGGCTATACATTAATATATATAGAAAAATCTTATGGCACAAGTCCTATGACAAGGAATATTATGGTGAAGAATTTTTGGAGGACATAAATTCTTATTTGTTTGTTATAGCATATTAATCCATGCATTTATGGCTCAAACAGAGTAGAGAACGAAAAGGGAAAGAATAAATTTTTCTAGAATCAAGCTAATGTCATTTCCAAATATAAAAAGCACAACTAAAACTTCCTTTTACAAGGACGAAAATTAATTATGTGGTGATAATGTTGATTGTTGGCAAGAATAAGATATCGACAATATTTATTTTCTTTATTTTCATCTTTACCATGATTCTTATCAATAGGACCCGAAAGATTTTTATCCGTATGCTGCTTACACTATGTGCTGAAAACAGTTGAAAACTTGTGGATTGCTTTATGTTTCTAACATTTTTCTAATTCTTAATGATTTGAGAGGTTTCTTGGGGCAATTGCTATAGCAAACTGTGGGTATGTGAAACCATAAGAATTTTGGAGTATCCTTGAGTCATGTGTTTTAATTTGATTATTCACTAAGGCCTAACTAGTAGAATCTTGAAATATTGTTCGCTTTGGTTTCTTGCACTGTGTTCTAAGCTTTATTCGAGTGGGAGAAGCAAAGCAACATCAAAGCGGACGCACGAAATTATATTGTGCTAATTAAACACTCATTCTTAAGAATATATAAATAGGAAGGGGCAAATGAATTGAATTCGTGAATTTATGAACGTTAATAGTTTATCCATTGATGTTCAAGCTAACCAATTAAGTAAAACATACATTATATTTGGATTAGTTCTAGAGTTACATTACAATATTGTATTATACGTAAAGTATTAGTTCTCTTGTGTGTGTGTGTGTGTGTATATATATGTCTCTTTTATGAATCATCAATTTTGTATTTCAAAATGTCCAATTCTGTGTGCAACAAGGACTGGCAAAATTAATCCATAAGAGTAAACGATTTTTTTAATTTTTGTTTCAATTTTAAACACATTCTGATATATGTTCGCAAGCATACGATAATTTTCGTGTAAAATATTATATTATTTTTTTATTCAAATTCCTAAAATTAAAATTCAAGGTTCTCAGGTTTAATTTTTCTTTCACGTGTGGTTCAACTTTGTGCGCTGTCAACTTCAACCAGAATATTACAGTTTTCAATTGCTTTCACAGTATTCCTGATGTCTCCTACTTTGTATTATTTTAATTATAGCTTTTTTATTTTTTAATTACTTGTAGTTTATAAATAACTAAATGCTGGTTAATTATTCAACCAGTAATTTAATTTAATTTTTTTTTTTTTTTTTTTTGTACTTTCATACGAATCCATTCCCTATGGAGTACTTGGCAACTATAAAATAACATATAAATTAATAAAATCATAAACAAATCTACTATTCACTGAGTTGTGGCCAACTTCCAATATAAAATTGTTGGGTCTTTTTATGATTAATTGCGTTGAAAAATATTCATTAATGGACATAACTCCAATATCAAAACTGTCCCTACCCATATATTCCAATCACAAAAGGAATTCCTGTATATACATACTAATAAATTTAAGGGCGGTTTGAAATTGTGTATTTTTATTATATTTTAAAAATATATTAAATAATAAAATATTTAATAAATTTTAATTTTTAGAGAAGATTAATAGTAGAATCAATTCACGCAAATCGAAAAGTTTTCACTTAATTTTTTTTTAAATTCATTAAATTCAAGCAAAATATCATTTCAGAAATTAATAAAATAAACTCTTTGACTTATAATTAAAACTAAGGAGCTTGTACTAATAAATAATAGCAACTTTAATTATCTAAGTAAAATTAAGAAGCTATATTAAACTAAAATATTGTTACTTAATAAATTTAAATTACGAAAAAAAACATTAAACTTTTTACATGGTCTTCTGTTCTTTTTTATTTTTCTTCTATTTTAATACAAAAATTCATCATTTTTATAATAAATGCTTTAAATTAAAATAAATTACTCATTTTTAAATTATATTAAAGATACATTACTTTCATTAATTTTTAGAAGGAACAAAATTACCTAATTTTATCAACCAAATTTCTTAACCTTTATAATCTTTTTAAAAAAAGTTAAACTTATTAAATTTCATAACATCATAGAAATGATAAGTTGTAAATCATAACTTGATTTTGTTTACATTGAGATTGACGTAAGTAGTTTCTTTTACTTAAATTATTTACTAAATCTAACATAAATTTTTAGTTTATAGATTTAATCTTAATAAGTCGATAATTATATCTGATAATATTATTAGATTGTGTAAATTAATAGATAAAAATTTGTATTGAAAATTAAGTTAAAATAATATTTAATAATTTATATTTTTTTAAAAAAATAAAAAATTATTCTTCAATAACAATCAAAAGACATAAAAACTTTAAATTGCTTTTGATATTAAAAAAATTGCTTTTAGATAATGAAGAAGTTATATTAAATCGGCACTTAATCATTCTCATAACAGTTATTGTTTTAAAACAGGTGCATCAATGAAAAATAGGGTCTAAATTTATTCTCGATTTATTTACGAGTAACAGAGAAAAAATCAAACCATTAGTGTGAGTTGCAGTGCAAACATAAATCCTGATTCTCTTTGTCTAATCCTAATCACCCATGTTCTTGGCGAAGTTTTCAACTCCCATATGCTTAATTAGAGTAGGCTCTAGCTTCTTGAATATTCCATTCATGAAACTTAACCATTGGTATCTGTTCTTTGACCAGTGAATTTTTTAATTTAATGAACCTGAAGGCCCAAGATTTATTTATATATTTTACTGCTAGCATGCATATTTGTTTGGCAGGTTTTACCGAAAGTTTATGTAATAACAGTATTATTTAAATTTTAGTTAGATATAAAACTATTGATATTTCAAAAGAATACATGACAAGGGTAAACCTGTGGTGCAGTCTATGTATCGTATACCCAAGTTTTGAGTTGTACTTTCCAACTCTTTCATTGAAATTTTCAATTATTTTATTGTAGTTTTATTAATTAAAATTATGACTCTGAAAATTAAATTAAGAATTGTAACACAAAAGTTTGAATGTGTAACAGGTAAGTTGAAAAGTGCAATGCAAAATTGATGAATTTGCTATACTGTAGCATGAACCACGTAACAAAATTTATTTTCCCCTTCTCAAAAATAGAATAATTACCAAATAAATTTACTAAATAATACCAGTCACTCCTTAGCTAGAGAGGTTGATATTTAAGCATTTCACTAAATAATAGGTGAGATATTATTACGAAAAATAATAAAAAATAACTACTATTTAAAATTTGAATTCAAAAATATTCACCGTTTAAAATTTTAATCAATAATAACTCATATTACTATTTATAAGACAAAATTATCCTCATATTAAATTTCAACTGACCAAAATATTCTTAAACCTTAAAAGCTTTTAAATTATCTAAACCCTAAAAAAATAATTTTTAATTTTACCTTTTGACTAACGCTCACTATTATCTCCGTAGATACTACCGTCGAGCGAAATTTCGGTAACTAAATTAAGGTATATTTTCATTCATTCACTACTGTATGTATATCGTGTTTAAAAATCAATTGTTATGGATAATTATATATGGCTTGAATGAAGTTGTTGATAATTTTATAGATTTTTAATATTTTTAATTAATGTTAGAGGAACATTGAAATATGACAATGATTTATTGAAATGTTGTATGAAAATAAAGTGAGAAATGTATAAATTATTAATTTAAAGTTAGAATTTTGAAATGAAAAATAAAAAATAGAAATTACAAGATTTTGTGCTTTACCCTTGAAAGTGTTGAAGAAAACTTTCGAGGAAAAGCCCTCAGAAATATGGTTGAATACTTTCAAGGGCTTTCTCTCAAAAATGTGTAAACTTTCGAAGGTTACTTTTATCCTCTGAAGTGTACTTTCGAGGGTAAAAGTAACCCTAACACTTTTGAGGGAAAGCACTCGGAAGTGTGGTTGAACACTTCTGACAGCTTTCCCTTGAAAGTGTACATACTTTCGAGGATAAAAAAATTAATAAAAAAATAAAAAATGTCTTATAAAATGCCGATTTTTATATCAGTATTTAGAATCTATTTAATTTATTTTATAATAGATAATTTATGTTTGATTAGTTAACGTGAAAATATTCAATAATATTTGTATATTATAAAGAAATATAGAAAATTATTTAAATATAACTTAATTGCTTGTATATGCGTGTGACTTGATTTTATATAATTGTCGAGAATAAATTGAGTTGGTTGATAAATATTTTGTTGTTTAAACAATGATTTTATTATACTAAAAGTTAGTAATATGCGTTTGTATATTATGAAATAATTAATGCTA